>CAJUYH010005913.1:0-21670 GCA_910591685.1 Galerucella tenella
CCGACACTGCTCATATGCCACATATGCTCTTTTTGCTCTGCTGTGTAGATGAGAGTTCCATGTTAGTTTCCTGTCGAGGGTAATACCAAGGTATTTCACCTCTTCCGAAAAGTTTAGTTTGCTTTTGAAGATTTCGGGAGGTTTCAAACCCGATAAACTTCTTTTCCTGGTGAAAAGGACCATCTCAGTCTTTCTGGGATTGATCGACAATGAGTGTTCCTTACACCATTTTTCAATTAATTTAAGCCCATCCTGCGCTCTGTCGCACAGTGTGTTCACAAATTTGCCAGTCTGCAAGATAACTATGTCATCTGCGTATGCAATTGTGTAGAATCCATTGTTGTTGAGGTGATTAATCAGGGTGTCTAGGACTATGTTCCACAGAAGGGGTGATAAGACTCCTCCTTGTGGACATCCCCTCATGACCAGTCCTCTTACTGTGATGTCTTCTACATTGATACTTATTGCTCTACTAGAGAGCATCTTAAGTATCCATTCTCCTACTACCAGAGGTACATTCCTGGAGTTGAGTTGTTGGGTAATTGTTGGAAAGGTTGTTTTATCAAACGCTCCCTCAATATCTATGAATATACCCAGGGTGGATTCTTTGTTGTCCAATGATCTTTCGATTCTGCCGACCACTTGGTGAAGGGCCGAATCAGTGGACCTTCCCGGAGTATATGCATGCTGATTTGGATGAAGTGGGTTGTGAACTAGCACTTCATCTCTTATATACCGCTCGCATAACCTCTCCATCGTTTTTAAAAAGAACGATGTGAGACTAATTGGTCGGAATGCTTTTGGTAAGGTGTAGTCCATCCTACCTGGTTTGGGTATAAATACCACTCGTACTTCTCTCCACTTACTGGGAATATACCTCAGAGCTAAAGAGGCTCTGAAAATTCCAACCAGGTGCGGCATAAGAATATCCATTCCCCATTGAAGTAGGGCTGGTCTTATTCCGTCAGGTCCTGGTGACTTGAAGGGGGAGAAGCCCGATATGGCCCACCTTATCTTGTCCTCATCAATTACTGCACTAGCAGATTGCCAGTCGTATTGTGAGGGTGTTGTTGGTACTTCCGTCCAGTTTGACGTTCCAGGAAAGACAGAACCTGGGAAGTGAGTTTCCATAAGAATCTCAGCGCTCTCTTGAAGGTTGGCGGCCTTGTCGCCATTTTCCCTTGTCAGGATGCCGATACTCTTATGGTGGTCGTTTGAGAGTGCCTTCTGTAGCCTAGAAATTTGTGGGAAGTCTTCGACTGCCTCACAATAGGCTCTCCAGGCTTCTCTTTGCTTTTGTCTGCAGACTTTCTTGAACTCTTTGAGGTTGGCTTTATACATTCCCCAGTCCTCTTCGAGTTTTGTTCGTTTTGCCTTGTTAAAGGTCGTTCTCGCTGTCTTTCTGAGGTGTTCCAGTTCAGGGCACCACCAGGTATTGGTCGTGCCACCTGTCTGAACCATCCTCATAGGACAGGATTCCTTATAGGCAATGTCTATTTTGTTTTGGATAGATACTGTGTACCTTTCCAGTTCCTCATTATTGCTGGGAGTCAGGACCTCTGTTTCCCGCAGAGCACCTTCTAAGAGTCGATTGTAGAGAGCTACATCCGTCCTCTTCGGGTCACGGGATTTTACAGTGGTCCTGAGATCCTGGCTTACCGTATAGGTCAGCCAGCGGTGGTCTGACATAGAAATATGATCCGACACTTGCCAGTCCTGAATTTTGTTTGATATTTTGGCTGTCGCCAGCGTAATATCTATTAATGTTTGGCTACGGGCGTTAATAAATGTCGGCTCCGTGCCTCTGTTTAAGATTGTTAGATCTTTCCTAATTATATATTCATAAAGAGACTTACCTCGGGCGTTGATATCCTTGCTGCCCCAGCTCAAGTGGTGTGAGTTTGAGTCGCAACCCAATATCAGCTCCACTCTGTGGTTGAGGCAGTGATCCACTAGTACCTCCATCTCTTTAGTCGGTGGTAGGGTGGTTGCATCTGAAGGTAAGTACACCGATGCGAGTACCAACGCCGTATATTTGCCTCTTCCATCTGGACATTCCACTTTAACCGCAGTAAGGTCTGAGGTGCAGAATTGTGCCATCGGAGAGACTCTGTATTTCCTTGGGACGTAAATAGCTGTCCTAGGTTGCTGATTGCTTGGTAGGCTGAAAATTTGACCCGTTAGGCTACTGAAACCAGTAATTTTGGTCTTTATTATCCAGGGCTCCTGGATCAAAGCTATTGCATCCTCCAATACATCAAGGCGGCGACATAGTGTTGCCGTTGCCGCCTTTTTGTGTTGGAGGTTGCATTGTATAATATTCACCTTTTTTCCAACGTCCTTGCCCATGAGTAGGTTGCATGGAGTTGGATTCTCTTTAGAGGTCCATCTGCTCCTCCGCTAGGGGAGAGACGACCTCGTTGTCTTCGGGTGCCTCCTCCGTCAGGTCATCGACTGTTTCGACGTCCTTTTCGGGACCCATGGTGGCCTTGGGGTCAATGTCCACTTTATGTGGCTCGACTACCAAGGACCTCGGGTCTTCAGAGGTGCCCCCTGCTTCCTTCCTTGTTACCCTAATAGTCAATGAGGTGAACGCATAGCTCATCCTCATCGACTTCTTCTTGAGGACAGCCATATCCTCGTCTCCAATTCCGAAGACGAAGAGGTGTCCTTCTGGGTTCACCTTTACCTCATGGTGGAAAGTGCACCACCTTGCCACCGTCAGATCAGGGTTCTGCGCCCTAAGCCGACCAAGAACCCTCTCTTTTTCACCGGATGTCGTCTTATGGACGTCCTCCGGGATCCAGAGCGAGGCCTTGGTCAGCTTAGGGAGCCTGTCCACACTAACGATCGCCAGCGATGCCTCCTCCCACGGCTTGAGGTTTTTTGTGGCTTTTTTCAGCCACTCTAGCGTCCCGTCGTCATCGCAGACCACTCTGATGATTTCACCGGAGTATGTCCACGACTTAAACGTGGGCGCTTTGCTGTTGCTGCTGGAGGCGGAGAAGATAATCTTGTCCAGTTCCTCTAGCAGTTGATGCTAGATTTTAATGCTTCTTTCCCGTTCTGCGGTAACCTTACCGTACGGGTTAGTCTCATCTATAATAGCAACCTTGAGGTGTCTCAAGGCGGCATCCGAAAAGGTTTTGGAAGGCGCGGCTACATTTCTGTCGCTGCGCGGCTTCTTCAGCCTTCTTGGAGTCCCCTCCGTGGAGGTGCTCAAGTGAGGGCGCTTACCTGCAGGGGCAGCCGGTTCCTTGCCTTTATTCAAAGCGGAGCTCTTGGCGCCGGCCGCAGGAAGTGCCTTTGTTGTTGGAGGTGGAGTGGGGGAAGAGGGGGGTGCACTTGTAGCTGCTGCCACCCCTGATTCCTTCGCTCTCTTCCTCCTCTTGGCTTCGGCGCCGCAAATGCGCTTTCGCCTAGGCCTTTGTGTTGTATCACGAGGTGATCTTCCATGTCCAGCCTCATTCTGTGCAGTATTTTGGGGTGGACATTTCTGTTCATCCCCAGCTACTGCTTTTGATTGAGGTGAGCACTTCTGTCCAGCCTCGGGATTTGTTTTTAATTTGTGTTCGTACATGTGTGTTCCCACGAGTAGCAAGGGAAGGGTTGGTCACCTCTGGCAGAGCCCCGCATTACCAGAGGAAGGCTAATTACAATGGGGTTCCGCCCGGTTCCCCAAGGGGATCGTTAGTGACCGCATATCACCCTGCGGCCATTCAGCTGTCAGCACGATTCCTTACACCTTAGCTTGGGTAGGCTGGTCCGCGGTGGCATGTTTCGCAAAGGCTTTTGGGGAGGTTTAGCTCCCCTCACCCTACTTATTTCTGCCACTGACCAAGGGACCGGCGACGCAGTCCCTTGGCCGTTCCCCTATCCGCCACCTGGGGACGCGCCCGATAGATAGCCCAACCCACGGGCAGAGGAGAGGATAAAACAATATCTGGAAGACCAAATATAGTTGTAAATTTTAGAAGACATATTTGAACTATCCTCATTAGAAATTAAAACATACATAAAACATATGAACCTCTCTAACAAATAGTTTATAAACAGCATAAGGAAAATTATCATTCGAGCTGAACTAGTTCTATATGAAGATGTTAAAATGAAAGCCATAATAATAGAGACTGTATAAAACAGTATCGAGTCAAACCAAGACATTTCACCTATAATCCAATTTTGTAAATCAGATACTGTTCGAGCCAATATGTTTAATATATCTTGATGCTCCTTGAAAGAAGCAAATAGATTTTCTAAAACATCCTCCAACACTTTTCCATGTTGTAGCATCTGTTCTTGTAACTTTAAACTTTCCCTCTGTGCTTCTAGAAGACCTTTCTGATTTTGAGCAGTTTCCTTTAGTTGTTTTCCAACAACCATTGTATTTTCAGCTATCATTTCTTGCCAGACATGCCCTTGTAGGAATCCACATATATTTTGTGTATGAGTGTAAAATTCTGTGTATACATTGAAAGCTCGATCATTCATATTACTTATACATATTGCTCTCAGGTTATATTTTTTATCTGAATGGCAATTATATGTAACATGTCCAGACATAGCTAAAAAGCAGTTTGTAAGATGTAGTGCAATTTCACTTTGAATTTGTTCAGTAATATATTTACATCCCTTTTCTAAATATTCTAAGCCAGCTTTCCAACAAGATCCATATTGCGGTAATTTTCCTCTTTCTTGTAATAACTAAAATAACAATATATAACATTTGGAGACACATTTTGAGAAAATTTACCTGGTATTGTGATCTTCCCGATTCCTGAATATCATAGTCTTCAAATCCTTTTAATGTTTGAAAGCTAAATAAAAAGACATAAAATAAGTGCTTCAACATTTTTCTATTTAAATCAGAGTGAATTGTTCTCTGGTTCAAATTTCATAACTCGTTATTTGTTTTTATTCAACTTGAATTATAACGACTTCTCAAATTACTTCGTTTTTTCTTCTAGATTCTCTGGTCTGTGTAACAGCCTCTTGTTACGATAGTATCCAGACAGTTCGAGTTTTCTGATATTCTTGAATTGGATTAAATTCATAAAAAGTGTAATTTCCAATTTCCTACTAAAATAATTAAAATATTTTGCCAATGTTGATATTCTGATAATTAATCAATTAAAAAATACTTTATTTTATTAGATGAACAAAAATAACCGTAATATATGATAGTGAAAGTGAGAAAGTGCCACAAAATAAACAACTAAGAAAGTGACATGTTTTAAGGTCCAGCTACAGAATTGAAATGATCAATGTGATTGCAGGAATATTAGAATATATTAAAGCTATTGTCAAAATTGTCCAATCGGGTTCGATTTGGAAGTAACAGTTTGTAAACCTGAAACAATTGTATGTTATCTCTGATACAACCTTTATCTTGCGAATGTGTAGAGGGGCGAGGGGCTCTCAAAACGTCCAAGTTACATATAGATCTACAATTTTTAATATATTTTTATTGTCGTAAATAGATTTGAAAATGGCTTTCGGTGATTATCCTGCCGAATACAATCCAAAAATTCATGGGCCCTACGATCCTGCACGTTTTTACGGAAAGCGTGAGTATTAAAATTAATGATTATAAAAATTATGTAATAGAGGTGATATGGTTCAAATTTTATTTGAGAATCTAAAACACAATATCAAATTAATCCTACCCTATCATATTAAAGAAAAAACTGCAAATAAGCTTCTAAAATATACTATGACGTGCTAGAAAGAAATATTTTTCATATCCTCGTTTTTAGCTGATGCTCCTTTTGGTCAAATAAAAGTTGGAGAAATTGGTGCATGGTTAGCTCGTCGCAACAAATCACCATCTGCTATTGCCGGTGCCGTCAGTAGAGGTATGTTAAACTAGAATTTAGGTATTATTTGTTACAAAAATGCCAGTAAAGGCTGTGCTAAATGTGTTGTTTTACAATTATTATAAAGCAGCTTCTGTCATCAAAATGAATTTTATTACTTTTTAGCATATTGGAGATGGCAGCATAAGTATGTCCAACCAAAAAGATCTGGAATAGCTCCATTTTTACATGTTGTAGTTGGATCTATGATCTTCTTTTACTCAATCAATTACACTAAACTCAGTAAGTTAATTTTTAATTGAAACATTAATAAAACAAGTACAATAATTCTTGAATAACAAATATGTATAATTCTCTTGTAAACTACATATTTATACTTTTCTCTTTTTACAGGTCACCACAGGAATTACAAATACCACTAATTGTTTGATATAATTATTACTGTAGTATCCATCAATATGTAATGTAAAATCGTTTAATTATCATAATACTGTTTCAAATAATCAAATACAATTTATTTCGAAAGTCTTAATAAAAATCCCTCAAAAAATATGACATTTATTTCAACTAGTTGATAAGAAGTATTATTAGGGTAGGTACATGCTTATACTTTGTACAGCACTTTTTGTTCCTGTTGGTCCAAATTGGAAAGTAAGGTTTAAAGAGATAAGTTTCAACATAAAATAAAACAAGTAATAGCAGCCATGTTTATTTGTAAAAAAATACATCCTTAAACTTGTAGAGCCAGTTAAACATACCTAATACCAATAAGTTAAGACACTCAAAATTTCAAAGATTTTTACAATAGGTAGATAATATATAATTAAACTTTTCCAATTATTGCTGGATTTAGTAAAAACAAATGGTTAGTAGAAATATAAAGAGAAGCTTTCAATATTCTAAATATCGAAACTAATTTTTTGTTTACTGTCACTTCAATAAAATAATTAGGAAATTGCTGAATTTCATTCAATATATAAAACATTTTAACAGTTGAAACAACGGAAGATTTTCAGTTTGTTAAGAGAGGTAAAATATTTAGATCTTTTTTGTTCTCTATGTAGACCATAATTCTATTCACAGAAGACAGTGTGGAATTGTAACTACTGTAATCATTTCAAAGTAAACAAATAATGAAAATTAGTTTCGAGTTAGAATGAATTTCCAATAAATATGGTAGATGGATTACAATTACTCTTTCAACAGCCACAAAAACGTAAAATATATTTTTGCAGATAAAAAATACTGAAATAATACTAGAAATATTTATTAGGTACTACTACTACGTAAAATGATAATTCCAATGTTATATTCACTGAAGAAACACTAACTGGAAAGCAGGAAAAGGGAAATACAGGCAAACCGAAATGAAAATATATAACTCTAAACCAGTTTAGTTTACAAATACAAATAATATAAAAAGTAGGATAAATGAAGCATATATGTAATGATTGAAAAAAACAGGTAGATAAAGTAATTAGAAAGGAACTTAAAGAAGTTTATGCTTGAGTTGGTATTGAAATATATAGAGAAGCAATACAAAAATAAGATACATAAATAACAATTTTTTGGTCAGTTTTAGATAAATTCATTGGAAATAAAATTTTTTGAACGCTAGTTTTGCATTTAAGTTAAATCTAATCAAATTGGCATCACTCGTAACCTATTTTCAATTTATCATTACAATTATATGAATCAAAATAAGTTATTATAAATACGATAAGAGAACGGTAATCGATCTACCACAAACAAATATAAAATATATTCAAACTTCACTACAAATATTTTTTTATAAAAATGTATCACAACCACTAGCTTCAGTATAACGTTTAGAATGAGAAACATTGTAAAACATTAACAACAAGAAAACGAAACACTGATTGTTTAAAAAAGTTTATACAAACATATAAAAAAAACCAAACTCCAAATCGAAGTCAGATCAACTTTCGATATACTTATAAGATGATGAACATATCTAGCAAAGTGGAGTTTTTAAAGAAAATATTATTATCTTATATAACTGAAATTTTTTCCAACAAATTGGATCCTCAAAACACAGGGCAATAATTATTGGACCAATAAAATAATTTCTAAATTGGTTTGTTAAACATTTTAAAGCTGTTAATACTAATATTTTTTATATTTGAATTGTAAAATAATAAAGATGTCTCATCAAGTAATAAGTCTAGTGAAAAAAATGCTTCTCTGGTATGCAGTTAAAAGATGTCTAGTGATTCTCTGAAGGTTCAGTTCTTTTGGAATCATAGCAAGCAGTTTAACAAACAAAATGTTTCAACTTATTATCACCTACCATATACAGAGCTGGTCACTTTTTTACCGACCATAGGAGAGCGGTATTCCCACTTTTATATTTTCATGACAAACGAGTATCCTTTCCTTCGTGTCTTATCATTCACTTTGATGTGCCCTGTCGTAACTTAGAGATGGGCCCAAGCGTTCAATGTTCTAAGGTTGGTGAAAGATAAAGGTGGTATTACCATGTGTAATGCTAGCTCGTTCAACAGTAATTGTATTAACAACATACTTCTGGGTCATTTGGAAAGTAGCAGACAATTCAATAGTTGTGAGTAGCTTTTGATTCAGTAAGGGTCAGCTAGATATAGCCCAAAACATTTTTTTAACATAATTTGGAGCCTAAATTTTAATGCTACAAACCCATTAGAAGGTATATTTTATTGACCCAATAGTTATGACCATGTCTACCCTTAGCAAACAATTTATATTCAATGATTAATTAAATAATGTGAACGTTAAAAATAATATGTTATAATTAAATCAAATTAAACTGTATTCAAATAAAAACATTATCCAATAGTTTGTTCGACTATTCAGTCTTGATAACAAAAAATGGCAATTTCGTTAACAAGATGTTAAAATATCCGAAGTTCAAATATTATTAGATTTACCCCTAACAACAGGTTTATGTTAAAAAACGGGATTTTGAAAAATAAATTACAATCAATAGCATTTACATTTAAATCAAAGCATATTTTTTACAAAGACGAGCAAACATTTTATAGAGTAACAAAAATCGAAAGCAATAATAAAATTTCAAATAGAAATAAAAGGTTGTAACTATTTATTCTATATAATCAGTGTGACTAGAGGTCCGTGCTTCAGGGTCAGTATTCGAAATGAGGTAATGAAAGATTTTGTGACATTCGAGAAACAATTTAAAATAAGCCACTTCGATAATCCATTGTTATATCATTAAGCAGTTGTACTGGCTTGTGCTTTATATTCCCTTTTTTTTAATTGATATTATTTCACGGAGCCAATTTCTAACAACAAACGTATTTTGTGCGGCCTAATATAACCACAAAAAATACCAATTTAAAAACGAATTGATAATTTTACACACCCCTATGTTGCTGTGGATCCATTGTGGTGCGATCTAGCAACACGCTTAGAAAGTAGGAATGAGGTAGAAAAGTATATAACCACAAACTGTAATAAGTGTAAAGGCATCTACATTTTACTAACTCAATAATGTCAATGTTGCCATATTTCAATTATAAACTAACTAGATATTTCATTGTTCCTGGGAAAGCCCGACACATATTTGTGATATTAATAAAAGTGGAAAAATTGTGGATTTTTTTCAAGATGAAAATATTAATCTATTTTTTATTTTAAAACAAAAAATCTATATGCGATAATATAAACAAAATACACAATTTTATTTGAATATAAAAGAGATTAAAGCAGTCTTTAGTTCTTTACCTCATACCTACTATCAGCAAGTGTCGCTGGTCGAACCACAATCGATCCACCGCAGTATGGAGGTATCTAAAAGCATCAATTAAGAAAAATGATAAAGTAACGTAAATGCTTTTAATGGTAACTTATTTCGAAACCTGCCGAACTCTACAAAAAATTTACTGACACCACAGCTGCCGCTTTAGGCTCGTTCTCTAAAATAATTTATAAATAAAATGTAAAATACTGGTTTCCGAATTATTTATAAAACTTAATACCCTAGAATATATAATAAATTTATAATAAAAACAGAACTGATAAAAAAAGAAATATCACTCGTGGTTAATACTCCAGTTACGAACGACTCACAAAAGATATTTTCTTTTATTGACATTAAAAAATATGAAATTTCAAGTAGTCAAAGATCAAAGAATGAAAACCCTTCGCCTTGATTTCAAAAATTCAAAGATTTTTGCAGGTTTCTTATAATTGCGAACATCCATATTGCTTTGTTCAAACAGCAGAATATAAACCCGAAGAGAAAATCTTAAAATTTAAAATAACGTTTGAGCTGAATTCTCAACGCATAAACAAAAAAATTTATATAATGTTATTGGCAAGACAAGGTTAGGACTGGACAACGTATGTAGTGACATCTAGTTTCAAATAGAGGTACCTATTAGGTAAAATTAAAGCTTGGGGTTTTAATCTTTTTGTGAGTTGTTGTAACTGATAAAAATATATTCAATACTACACTTAATATCGTAAAAACTAAAAAGTGGAAGAGATTCCTGTTTTAATATCGTAAAAAGTTAATTTTATTGCGTTAATACTTTACGAAGCATGTCCAATGATACACAATAAGATATAAAAATTATATATAGGAAGACAATTAAAGCCACTTGCGAAATTTGTGAAGTACTAATTTATTATGCATTATTTTACAAATTCTATAATAAAAGGATTAAAATGGTTGTGTTGCAGTTTACTCTAATATTTGATTTATTAATCTCTGAACATAAATTACACTTTCACGTTTTTCGATTACCAAGTAATCTTCTTCAGAGACTAAAGATTAAGATAGTGTAAACTCTTCAATAATGATTTTGTTTTTTGAAAGATATCATGTTATCTAATGTACCTTTAAGCAAGTGGCAGATGTGTTAAAATTATAATTAAAAAATACAAAAACCATATCTTTGTAGCATTGGACATTCATCTAAATTTAAAATTGTTCAATATATTCGTTTCCACTAAATTCACAACGAGTATTTTTTTATTCATGGACGGCCTTCCCACTCATCAAATATACCATTTTTAATATTAGTACAAAAAATTTGCTCACACAATATCAATATTCACCTAAACTAAGAATTGTTAAAGAAATATAGTAACAAAAAATATTCGCAAAATTAAAAATAAACACTAATGTAATAATGGTACTACTGGCATAAGCAAAAGTTTGGTTATGTTCTCTACTTGACTTCTGTAATAACTGTATTATAAGTTTATGAAAATATCACAATCGGACTTCGTAGAAAGAAAATGACAAGTACAAAAGAAAAACAAAATGAGTATTATCGTGTAAGTACGTGTTAAATAATTCAAGCGAGAGAGCATAGATTCCAGTTTAAGCGACAACAGTTAAATGGTAAATCTTTTAATAAAACATTTATTAATTATAAGTAGTAGAAAAAATGTAAACGGAATAGTCTATAATTCATAATCATTATAGTTAAATATTGATATACCAAAGTTATTCCTTCTATTTCTATCTGCCGGAACTACTCGAAAGTCTCCAAATAGACATACAGAGTAACTTTCCTAACATAGAAAGAAATTTCGTTTCTATTCTGTTAATGTACAGGAGCATTTGCTGTTGGGAATATTTATAATTAAATTGAAGGAAAATAAGTTATTAGGCATTCCAATGACCTGTCAAAACAAATTCAATATGGCGGCTGGGGGCAAATAGTTTGTTGGCGTTATTATATTATTGTGCTGTTGAAAAGTTTATTTAAATTTTGTGGGATTGTTGTTTTTGTGCCTTTTTATATTATTTAGGACTTATAGTGGTATTATTACATTTTAATACGAAAAAATGCCAACTACGTGCCTTGTGGTTGGTTGTGGAAGTCGTTCCAACAGGGATGCTGTAAAAAAATTTTCAGTGCCAGCGGTCTTAAGCCACAGATTTGTTAGCTTCATTTGATATCTGTAAACAAATATTTCACTTCACATCTAGGAAACAAACAAATTGGATTTTCAGCTTACCTCTTGCCAATATCTGGATTTTGCAACAATAATGTCTTTAAATAATCACTCTGCATCTTAAAAAGTCTATCAACAATCACAAATTCACACAACTTTGGAGATAATGCCGTTTAAACAATTTATTCACCACGTACTAAATGCTTTCTTATGACACTTAAGACAGTTGTTTGCCCGCAGGCGCCATATTGGGTCATGTGATTTGGAATGCCTAATTATTTACTACTAACCTTTTTGTTTTAATATCCCTGACTTCTGCTGATAAATAATCTAAATTTGACATGTAAAACTCGTTCACCATGAAAAAATCAACTACCCTTTGAAAATCCCTGCTAGATTTCTTCCAATAACATACAAAAACAACTCAAAAGTATAACAAAATTCAAAAAAGTAAACCGAATTAACTAGCACAATACATAACCACAAAAATAAAATTGTCGTCTGACGTCTTCGTTGGATGTTTTGGCCTCCGCCGTATAAGAAATTGGCCAGCCACTGACAAATACTGCCAACAAACGAATGTTCAAATTTTTTTTATCAAAGTTTGTAGCATTTATATTCGAAAGAAAGCTTCACAAGGTGAAAAATAATAAGTAAGTTTTCAAATAAACATATTTGTTTTGAGATTTAAGCATCTAAAAAGTCCATTATTGTTGGTATTTTTACTTGAAAACAACCAACAAAAAAACGGAAATAAGTTTATTCCTCGGTTGAGCCTCGAACTGGAGAATATATTAACTTATACTTTGGTTATACTCAAACTGTAGAACTGGCCATGAGTGATAAAATTTATGCTACAAAAAATTGAGTGGTCAAAAGAGTGGTGTAAATAAAATTCCCATTTTTATACAACCACCTTGATCGCTCGACCCTCATGTCTTGAGACGTTTATCTGTTCCCAAGGTAAGCAAAAAATATGAGAGTTGAGATTGTGGGAGCGCCAAAACAGCACTGTTGCTTGTTATCTATTCATATCCAATTTTTAAATCTTACTTTAGACCAGATCATATTTAGATGGTTAGATTTTAGACCATAATAACATTTTCGACAAACTACAAGTGATAGTTTATAATTTAAAAGAATCACATTTAACAACTGTCTCTTAATACTATTTTGGTAAAAAAAAACAACGTTACGGTTACATTATAAATCTAATACTATTAAGTAGAGCTGGTATCACTGGATACTGTTAGTAAAAACTAAATATGTTTAAATAAAAAAACTGTTTTAAATTAATTCACCCTCAGTCATATGTGTCGAAACAAGGTTTAACGGTAGATCTGCTATGCTGTCCTCATCGGATTCAGCTTCCCGTGTGGAGACGCCACTGGATTTCTCTAATGGCAAGAAATTTGGTAAAGGTGGACCCTAAAAGTTTACGATTAGCTGAGCAAATATCAAATTTTTTTAAATTAAATATACATCGATTTGAATCATGATACCATAAATTTGAAATTAATCAACCAATTACAGTAGTCGACTCGTCCAAAGTCGATGTATAGTATAGAAGTGACAGTATAGAGACGCCCACACACATCACCTATCAATTCAAAATTAAGACAGAACTTAAAGCTTATGATACAGAATACACCTCCATACAAAATACTTTTTCAACAGACCGAACTCCTAACCTAGTTTGGAATTAAACGAATCATGTCTTTCAACTATTTCATTACCTGTATGTGTGCGAGTGACGGAACTCTCTGACTACCATCTGGGTTGGAATTTAAATTATTTCGATGTCCTTGTAAGGCCATCACCAAGTGGGGTTGAAGTTGGCGCCTTAATGCGCTCAGCATGTCCTCAGTGTCGGATGATTCGGTATTGCTTTTTTCTTTGGAAGATGCTAGAAAAAAGAAAATGTAATAATTAGTAATCCTTTTTAATATAATATAACTCTTCCACCCGGGAAAACCACAAATTTATTTAAATCGCATACCTTTAACAATTTTCCCTTTGTACGTATGAACTGGAGGATTGTTGAATGGACTGAATTCTGTAAAATAAGAACAGATTTCAAGTTTGTTCAAGTAAAATTCTTCTTATTATTTAAATTCAGAATATGTATGCTAGATAAAATGTAATCTAACAACTTATGACTCTCAGAAATTAAGTCTGTGATAATTTTGTTAATTTTACTTTAGCATTTGTTGAAGAAAACCCAATATTTTTGGGAGTACGGAATAAAATATTATCCTTTGAATTGTGTGTAATAATCTTGAATGGAAATTTTGTGATAAAAGTTAATAAATGTTACATTCAATTTAATAAGCACACTTACGATCAATTTTTCCTCTGTACTGTCCTGGATGGTTACTGAATGGGTGGTGCTCTGTATATTCTGTAAAATAAACGCGAACATGGATTGAACTGATTTGATTGGACTTGAGGTATTTAAATAAATCATAAAAAGAAGCTTCCTCTCTATCTTCCTATCTACTTTCATTGAAAACAGAGTCAGAGGCAGCCTGAACCAGAACAGTTTTTTGGTACTGGATCAGGGGAAAGGCCAAAAATTAACGAGTTATCATCTCAAGATGCATGGGAATATTTTCATAAAGGAACCTACAGCAAGAGAGCAATGGGGTGTTAAACCGATATCCAGTTTTTGGTATTTTAACTTCTTTGCAAAAATTCCATTAGAAAACTGGTAATTAAGAATTCCTGAATGTTTGCAACTCTCACTACATATACGTCACAAACCTAAAGATGAAGTTAGCAACTATTAGAGCAGATAAGAACCTGCACAAATCTGCTGTACAATAGGCCATTGAGCTGTAATATTATCAAATACTTTTCCCCAGAGATGTTCGAAAACAATATTATATACCCTATCACCAACTTAACATCAGAAATAAACCATTTTTTAAATTTCAGTTCTAAAAAAATATAAAGTAAAACGAAATATCACTTAAAAAATTACCTTTAGAATGCGGTTTTTCTGCTTCGGCCGCTTTTGGCCTTCTACGTCGAGTGTGAATCGTATCTCTTCGCATTGTGACAGGCCTGTCTATTCCATGTAACTTGAAATAAAGACCACACGCGTTACATACCATCTCTCCTCTTAGATTACGTCTCCAAATCGTCGTTGTTTGAGTACCACAATTTGTACAAGATATAGCTACCATTCGTTTCAATTCCATTTTCTATGCCAACAAAAATTTTATATACAGAAACAAACTATAAATTCAAATCATGGAGAATAAATTTAAAAAGTCAGACCATTCACTAAGAAGCCACTTTTAAGTGACCCCCATTAATGCACGATTTACATTAATCAACGATTTCTCTGCAGGCAACCCAACGCACATCTTATACATTACATTTATATTGACAGTTACCTGTGGTGTAGGCAACCAAACATACATTTCAGTGACATTATTCATTTTTGACAATGACAAATAAATATTTTTATTTTTGCGAGTACGTTAATGTTCGAGATTGTTGATGGCCCTCATTAATACACTTGTTGGTTAAATAACTAATAATAAATAAGTGGGTCAACGTTCAAACTTACCTTTCCCTTCCCCAAATTGCATAAGATAAGAGAATTATCTGGCCCATACTCATAATCTTCATTATCTTGTTCCATTGGAGCACCTTCAGGTGGAACAGCTGCCTTCGAAGGATAGCTTTGTTTTCTTCTACAAGAATTTTTTTGATTAATACTATCTGCAGATGCTTGTCTCTCGTCGAATAATGTGTAATTTAAAACTCGTGGCTGAGCAGGAGTTATAGTCATGCCCAATTTTCGACAGGTTATAAGCTTTCTTAGTAACTGGCTAGCTTCGCCGCTCAAAGAGGGGTTATAACCATTCCGAGAAAGTGTCTGCCACAGTGCAGGGTCAACTTCATTTTGATTTAACGTTGATTCGGATTTGGGGGACGTTTCGCTGTTTGTTGAATCACTTTGCTCTTCAGTTACCTAGAAATGATGAATGTTGTATATAGTGATTGGTATAACAAATATAAGGTTTATACTTAAATTGTAGAGATTTATTACCTGAGACATGTCCACTTCTAAACGTTCTGGATCAGAGCTGTTGCTCGACACTGATACAGCATCAATTTCTTCTTTGATGTAACCGATTTCAGGCACACAAGTTAATTTTTCAGTTTTTTTATTCGATAGATCGGTAGGTTCGGTGGGACAGGTGTTATCGTTTTTTTCGTCGCTTACAAAACGACTGAAATCTTGAGTTATCATTCTAGGAATATTAGATAAATCGGCAATACTATTTTCGGGTGTGTAGTGTAGGGCACAGGGAGGTTTTACCTAAAACATATTTTATTCTATACCATTGTAAACAATTAAAAATGCTACAACATTGAGATGCACAAAAAGGAGGAAACCCTCTGAAAACACCTAATTTTCTTGATATTTTTCTAGAACTCAAAACAAAAATATATGATTGTTTACCTTTATTAGAGGTTCACGCACAGATTCTTCTGTATTATCCTTGGACAAATCCATGGAAACATCTTGAGGGGGCAGAAGATTGTCGGATGCTTCAGCTTTGTGAACAAGATTCACACTTTCGCCATCGAATTTTGTAGGTTCAAGTGTCGCTTGTGATATTTCTCCTTCATCCATATATACAGGTTCTGTTTTTATTTCGATCATTTTTACCAGCTCTGTTGGTGCTCTGGTGGGCGCCATGAAGTTTTCATTTGAAACTAGCTGTGGTCGTTCGATTTTAAAATCGGGAGGTAGTGTATGCATTGAGGTTGTCAGATTTTCTAGAAGTTTTTCTGATTGTTGCTTTTTTTCCTGTAACAAAATAGAATTTTCAACAATGCTAATTTATACTTATTCATTAAGAAATATTAAATAGTTGACAATGCAAATATCGTGACTACTATGATGGGAAATTATGTGCAAAATAGATTTAGACTAATTTTTAGGGTACAAAATCTTTTGGATGAAACTCATGCTCCAGTCCTTTATACAAAACAACAAAAAACTTGTTATGCAGTACCAATAATGGCTATAATCATTGTAAATAAATCAAATAAGTCACTTTCAATTTTCAATGTTTAAGCCTGTTTTATTGGGAAAAGTAGAATTCGATAGATGGCGCTCTGAAATGTCAATGTCATCTTAGCAACGAGTAAAACAAATCAGTTGCCGTATAAGCCCTTTGATGTTTAAGTGCTTTTATTTTTCTGTTTTAGTTATTTTCAGTGTGTATTTTGTAAAACTTTTGCTTTTTCTTTGATTGTGCTTTAGTATTTTGTTCTTTTTTTAATTTCTTGGGAAATTAAACCACAATATTTTTAAATTCTTTATTTCAACGTTTCGGTAGTGTTCCAGCTACCGTTACGTTGAAATAAAGAATTTAAAAATATTGTGGTTTAATTTCCCAAGAAATTAAAAAAAGAATGAATAATATACCACAAGGAACATACAGAAGATATTTAGTATTTTGTGTTGTTAAACTAAATTTTGACTCCTAATATTTTTATTTTTGGAGTAATAGGTATGGTTGATATTTGTGAAAAGTTCAACAAGCGTTCAATTAACTGTTTAGTTTTAGGTCTGATTTCGTGTTTTTATTTTGCAGGGAAGGTACGTTTGTATAAGTAATATTTTAAATCTTCAATACCGACTTATTTTCTCTTTGATCTGCAATGAAAACAAAAAATAGAATAGCATAACCTCCTCGATATCTCTGATTATATAAAAATATTACCTGAGAAATGATGACAGTTGAGTTAAATAGAAAAACACAGTTTTAAACTTGTCACTGACACAAAATTAAACAAATAAAATAAGAATTTACGGTAATTACGTTGACTTGCATAGAATACAAAAACGAATTATTTTACTCGTTGCGACAGTTACAATTTTTTCCGCCAGAGGTCTCATTGAATTCTATTTCGCCAATACAATTTGTAACCAGCAACAGAATATGTCGGTAACCAGCAACAGAATATGTCGGTAACCTCACTTACTACAATATTACAGTGACAGGTGTCAGTTAAGAGGTGAAAGTTGTCGGTTAAGTAGTGACAGGTGTCAGTTAAGAGATGACAGGTGTTGGTTACGCCTCTAAACCATAAGTTTAATCCCCCAAAAACAGTTTCTCAAGGTAGCTAAATAAGTTTTTACTTCAAAAATAGATATTCGATACACGGGAATGCTTTTTGAGCAACTCTTAATTTATTTATTATAATGTCTAGTGGAATATTAAGCAAATTTTTTTTAGTCACTAGATATTGTCGGTAAGATCTGTCTAATTAGATTTATATTAAAAAGTTGAATAGTAAGAGATTTAAAGTTGAAGAGTATTGAAAATATAAACCATTTAGACAAGTTATAAAGCAGACAGATTATAAAACCATTTATTAAAAAATATTTAGTAGAAGATTACATTAACTTAGATAAGGATGATAAGATAACCGTTAATTAGATTTCGCAGTTAGTATTCCTGCTGAATCAATTCGAATAAGCTATAGTGGAAGGAAGAAAAAAAGAATGAATTATATCTGGGTAAGTCTATTTTCAGATAAAAATTGTCTTGTTTTATGTAGCATCAAATGATTATTTATAATAATCCACTAGAATTAAAAAATGCAGAGGTTAATAGATTTTTGTTTGTAATATTTTTATATCACTTGAAGATAAAAACTGTTTCATTAATGTCAATAACAGAATGAATCATTTTAATGCTTAACAAGTTAGTGGTATAACATTTTTCTTTGAAATTTGAAATCTGAAAAATATTATTACTAATATACCTACCATAGAAGAAGGGAAATAATATATTTGATTTTAGGTATCAGAATTGTAAAAGTCAAAACTAGAATGAAAAAAATAGAAATTGAACTAAAAATTGCTAAAATGCTACACCAAACTATTTATATTTTTGAAAATATGTCTAGAAATGTAGGTGTTGTGTGAAGAAGTAACAGGTCTAGGAGTAAAGAGACAAAAGTAAAGATAATAGTATTATACTATTCTAACGCCTTACAAATTTCAAAAAGTAGACCGTTCACTAAGAAGCAACATCTACTTCTCGGGCTTCATGCCCCGACATGCAATGAATTACACTTTTAAGTTCAACGGGGTTGGGATATCTTCACGATATAATCAACCATTCTGGTTTGTAATTAGAATTTCCAATATTAAGATCTTCACTTCACTCTTATTTCTTCCGATATTACATTGTATCTGATTTCGCAGCAAATGGTTACCAAAAAGGGTCTTTGCTGTTTCATCTGCTATTTCATTTCTCGAGTGTCCTGGAAACCACAGTAAGTAACCTTAGTCATTGAGTTTGCCTAGTCACTCCCTCGCCATTTTGGAACTAATTACATGAGAGCTAAGTGATTTAATGTCTGCTTGACTATCTGACCTTTCATATCCTTTATCAATATTGAACTGAGCACACTTTCTTATGGAGTGAATTTTCGCTTGAAATATACTTGGGGTTTTCCCTAACTTTTCATAGTGTTTGGTTCCTGGCCAGTACACTCCTATCCCATTTCCTTCTATTGCTTTTTAAGCAATCTGTGTACCACTGAATGGCATTCTTTCCAAGACTGATAATGGTATTTGGATCCCATTTCTTATTGTTGCTTCTTTGGAAAGTTATACTTTTTCATCAAACCATTTTGTTAGGTTAGGTTATCTGATTTCTAATAAGTCGGTTTAAAAATAATTATTTAATTAATTTAAGCAGTTCTTGTTCTGAGAAGACGAAAATATTCGTAATTATTTTTGTATAAATATGTACTTTTAATATTGTTACAGGTATTACTGTTATTTGTATATCCAGCAACTTCAGATGAAATTTACCAAAATTCTTCTCATATTTGCCAACAGTGCCACTGTGAAGATAAAGACGAATTTATAATGGATTGCAGTAACCAACAATTTCAATACGTTTTAGCGAATTGGCCATTACACAATAAAACTTTAAAAGCTACTTTCAGTTACAATAACATCACTACTTTGGAAAAGCTTCCAATAACAACGCAAAAAGCAAAATTGGTATTTGATCATTGTAACATCAAATATTTGGATAGTGGACTGTTTTCTAATATTAAAAATGTCGAGTATATAGATCTGAGCTATAATCTATTGACGAGTAAGTTATTTTAAAACCATCACTAGTTTGATAAGTCAATAACTCTGACAACTGTTATATTAATTAATAAATCAAAGTCAAATCTTGAGCAAGCTGCCTTCTTAAAAGTATTTTCGTTCCAACGACTTTGTTTGTAAATGAAAAGCAAGAAAAAAACTACTTTAGACAGAGGTTTGTTCCCGTAGCAAGTTCTTAGCTGTTATGGACATATTGAGTCTGCGCAGTATCAGAGTTCAGGCTTTGCTGGAACGCTTTTTTGATACTGCGCAGACTCAATATGTCCATAACAGTTAGGAACTTGCTACGAGAACAAACCCAAGGATAGAAACTGCTACCAAATTCATTAAATATGCACCGACAGACCAAAGTGGGTACCGAGCGGGCCGAAATCGCAATATTGTAAACATTTTCCCTACTTCTTAAATACTTAGACATATACGGAATCTCTTAATTAGGTACTATTTGGTTATTACTAAAAATTAAAATCTATTTTAGCTGAAGAAATAGGAGGTGATGATTTCAGAGGGCCTTATGATGACAGACAATACAGACCTATAGCAGTAAAATATTTAAATTTGGCTTACAATCAAATTCACAGTTTGCCAGTCAAGTTTTTCGAAAATATGCCCGATCTAGAGGAACTTAATTTAAAAGGAAATCAGTTGAAAGTTCTTGATCCACCTACTCAAGTTGCTTTAGCAACACTTACAAAATTAAAGGTATTATATAAACAATGTTTAGTAATAATCTGAGCTGGAACTACAAATTCGTAATCAACGCCATCTTTTGTTTGAAATAATAAACAGTTTGTCAAACTTAAAACACCCTATATAAATAACAACCTATTGTAAAATTTAAAAACATTTAAATGTTGTATTACTTGCAGGTGCTGAATTTAGCAGATAATAAATTAACAGAAATAGAGTCAACCTTTTTAAGAAACTTACACAGTTTATATGCATTGGATTTATCATCTAATCATTTCGATTTTGTTCCACTAGCATTGAGTTATATAAGTAAAAATCTTAAGGTTCTTAAAATGAGTGACAATTACATATTTAAACTAACTGATCAGAGCTTTTTAGGTAAGTTAACATTAAATACATTATTTTATTTCACAACACTAGTGGATACATTTCATGTGACAGAAAACTACATAAGTAGGTACTACAAAAATTTTATGTTGTAGGTCTTGATCTTACTGAAATACACTTGAATAACTTACCTAGGTTGAATTATGTTGAAGCCAACACATTTGCAACTTTAAAACATTTAAAAAAATTATATTTAAGAGACAATCCAATCTTAAATTACATTGATGATGAAGCTTTTGGAGAGAACCAAATTCTAGATGAGGTTAGTGTACTTTATATTTAATCCCATATCCGACAAGCAAGACTGATCTTAGTAGACATTATAAGGAAGTATTGTTTATTAATTGTCTTTAAAACCATCACAAAATTATATTGACGTCTAATTAAAATTTAAAAAGTCACTAAAAGGAACTCTTAACATTCTCTGAGTCTCTCAAAATTAGTCTGCTTGTTATAGAGTCTTCTTTCATACATTGTTCAAAGAGTCTCTTTAACATATCATATACAGGTCATTTTAGGGGCGTAGGTAAATTGCGCACAGTGGTCAAGAAGTTTCCCAAATTTGGGAAGGGTTCGTCAGATAGTTGCAGCCAGGGGATTAAGTCTCTGTATAGGTAAATTGCGCACGGCGGTCAAATTGTATCCTTAGTCCATAAAAATATCAGAAAATAAGATA
>CAJUYH010005914.1:0-21670 GCA_910591685.1 Galerucella tenella
AGGTTCACAATTGGCTCGAGTTGGTAGGTGGCGCTGCAATCGGGTTTTTGATTGCTTCATACTTTTCCCTTTATTTTTCTGGTAGCATCGACAGACAAGCGATATTTGCTGATTCTTCTATATCAATTTTTATTATGTCGATATAATGTATCTTTGCGAAAATTCCACCAGATTATTTAGAGGTGTAATTTTTTGGATATATTAAAGGAAAGAAATAACTTCTCACTACGTTTCGTTTGAAAAATTATATTGAAACTCAAAATATAACATTAATTAATAAAAATATTAAAGTTTAATAAAGAAATTAGTTTTTTTTTGTGTTTTTACAAAATGCTGAAAATAATAGCTCGTTAGAAATATAAAATAATATTATTAATATATAAATATGAAAAAATTGTACATATATAAATGAGCAGATCCATTAAATTTCGACGAAAGAGTGCGCACACTGGGGTCGGCGATTATCATACAAGAAAAGTAAAATACGAACATATTTCCAATAGATATATAAAATAATGGAAACAAACAATACAGATTTATGTGTCATAAAAATAAGATCGTAATATTATATTTTAAGAGATCATACTATAGTGAAAACTACGTACCCCATATCACAAATATAAAAGGAAATCAGTCTACATTTCTGTAATAAGTAATCAAAACAGAAAACATTCTGTTTATTGAAAAGAAAAGTAAATAAGAATGTTTGGCAGTCTCAGTCTTTACCTCTTCCTGGATCCGCCACTGTTTGTTTACCGTAAACAAATCGATTATAATACTATTGGACATATTGACAAATTATTGAAAAGAGTGCGCATGTCCGGCTGCTTTATAAGTTTCTTAATTTACAATATGTTGCATGACCATTTTTGTTTGAATTTAATATTAATTTTAAATTGGTTTTAGTTTTTTTGATCGCTGCTATTGGCATTTCAAGAGAAGCAATACGCACTCTGGTGGCTCTAATGTAAACTAGTTTCTGCCACATTGTTTTCTAACCACAGCTTTGTATCGCTTGTTAACCATTGATTTTTATTAATTTAGTGCCTTTCTTTGAACCGTTTTTATTGATCTACGTTATTGTTATATTTTAATAGTTGTTAGTGTTGAGAAATTGTCTTTTTAGAGGCAAAGCAACCCCTCCACTCTTATAAGTCGTCTAATAATGATTATTGTTCTGTGGCCAAAAGAGACACTAAAAGAAATCAACTTTTCATAGATTTCTCGAGGAAAATGAAAATTGAATAATACGTTCACTATCACCTACCTACCTGGTTAAACGAAATAGCTTAAATGTGTTTACATTGGCCACCAGCTCCTTCTTTGCAAGTACCTACCAAAATTTGCATAATTTCATGTACCCGTCTGTAATTTTTGAATTATCCATTTACTTGATGAAGCTCGGATTGCAATGCGCTTGTCTGAAGAAAGAGAGCACACCATTTTGTCACTGAAAAGTTCCATGAAGTTTTTCTATACATATTATAGGACTCCATTGACGACCTCTTCATCTTCCACTAGGTACACACTGAGAACTTTCGTTCCCTTCAACATATATACCTCATAAATTCCAATAAACTATTTTGATTAGGCCGTTTGTCTTTGTAAGAAGTCGAGTGAAGTATGTTATCACTAGATTTGCTCCAACTCTGTACCAAACTATTAACACCTCAACACTAATCCTTACAGCAATCATTATTATATCTAAATGAACATAAATAAAAGATACAAGTCATCAGAATCACAGTTTTAACAACGTTCAAAGGGCCTAAACTACGCTTCAAATACTCTAAACACGAGATAAACAAAGTAAACGATGAAATCGATATGGAAAAAAAGTGAGGTTATAAATTAATGTGGTAGAAAGTACTTCATCTGTCCCCGCCGGTAGCGCTGCAATCTTAATTTGAAATCCCAATAGATAAATAATCTGCTGCCAAGTGCGCACGCTTTCCTCGAAACTACGATTATTTTATTGGACAGAGTAGAATTCAATGAGACCTCTGGCGGAAAAAAATTGTAATTGTCGAGTAAAATAATTCATTTTGCACTATATGCAAGTCATCGTGTTTACCGTAAATTTTTATTTTGTTTGTTCAATTTTGTGTCAGTGACAAGCTTAAATCTGTGTTTCTATTTCATTAATACATGTATTATCAGAGATATTAGGGAAAGATTATGTTATTAAATGTTTTGTTTTCAAAACCATACCTAATTGCAATATTATGTAGCTTTTTTAATGTTTTATACTTTGTAAAGGGTAATATCCCGATTTATCTTTCCATTAATTTTCTCTCACAATCAAGGAATTAGCAAAAGTTTTACAAAACACGCACTTGAATAACTAAAAACAGCATAATAAAACAACTGAAATATCAAATGGCTTATACGGCAGCCGATTTAAGAAATGACGTTTGACATTTCAGAGCGCCATCTATGAAATTTTACCATTACCAATAAAATAAACGTCAAAATCTTTCAACTGGTATCACAAAAAATTAATATCAACTGCTATAATCTTTTCAGGCATATATAAACAATCACAGCCGCAATAATGATTAAAACCAATAGACAAATTATTAATTTCTTATGACCTATCAAGACGTCCCACCAGGTCTCTTCTTCGTATAATGGCTGCCGGGTTATCACCTTGATCGGCGTTTCAGTGGTCTCTAAAATCATCTGAATTTCTCTTTCTTTTAACGTTATAGTTGTATTTTCAATACTAATTGAGTTATTATTCGATCCACAGCCACATTGCATTGTCATATATAAATAAATAATTTCAATCCCCATAATCAAAATGAACAAAAAAAATGAAATTTTTATCATAGAAGTTGAAAGTTGTTTTGATTTCCGGCTAGGTGTTTCTAAAAGAGCTAAGGACGAGCTCGTGTCTTTGGAAAAGCTCCCTACCGCCATTTTATTTATAACTTTATTCTATTCGATCGATTATACCTAAAAAAATTTACATACCATTTTTGGCGAAATAAAAATAAATAAACATTTTACTCACCAAGACAATGCAAAATTTCATTGCAGTACTTTTGTGCATCTATTTTCACTCATCATCATAATCACTTATCTTTATCATGATAAGATCATAATACCACGGTGATACCATTCTCTTAACGTCGAAAACTTGAAATTCACTGTACGGTATTTTTTTTTACAATTTTTATTCCAAGTTTGTGTATTTGTAAACATAGGTAAAAAAAGACAATAATTATACCACGGATATATCGGGTTAAAAACATTGAGTAAATTTATTTTGTAGATCATCTAAAAATTTGAAAATGGAAGCATACGATGCGGCTGTTCTATCTTACGCTCTAGCTTCAGCAACTTTTAAAGAAAAAGTTCCGGGACTCATAGGAATACCTTCCTTGCCTCAAAGAGTCATAGATGACTCTTTAACGCCGCCTAGAGAAGGAGAAATTGACGTAGATGGGCGCAATTATTTATACCAACTTCTCTACAATTTAGAACAGATGCTGTTAAGTCGAACAGTGATACAATTATCGCATCTCATGGAACTTTGCTCAACAAAACAATCACAAGTAAGTCCAGAGAACTATACGCTTTGTAGTACAATACCTACACCACGTCACAGAGTACACCATCTTGTACTCTGTGACCACGTAGTGTTAATGACATGGCCACATACAACACTGTGTTGTAGGTGGCCATGTTAATGATACAAAATTACGTCAAACGTAACAATTTTTTAGAACGACGCGCACATCAGCGCCCAATTAGATGCCTTGTTGAACGAGTTGAGACAAATTTGTAAGAATAATCCCGGCTCAATTCATCTCCTACAGCTGCAACATGAAGGTAGAAATCGAATGATGAAATGAACTATTTTTTTCAAATATTTTCATGTTTTTTTTAGAGGATTCAGCGCAAGGATTAGCCTTGAATACGGAAACTGTTTGTAGAACGGTCTCAGATTTGTTTAAACAATTTGGATTGATGAAGGGTGCGAGTATAATGAAAAAAATCTTTATATCCAGCTGAAAAATATTAATATATTGAGCCTTAATTATAATTTCTATGTATAGATTTTTATATTACATTTTGTAAATTGATGGCTATTTTCACTAATTAGTTTTTATTTGTTATTTCACTTGAATATGTACAACTTTGAAGCTGTAAAAAGTTTGAATTAAAGCTATGGAAACTTACTTAATTCTTTTATTCTCGTCGAAGTTTTTCAAAGTTAACTACATCATAGCAGTTATTTGTCACTGCTAATAAGTAGAGAAATTGAACTCGTAGATAGATCTGTGGTTTATATTATTGACACTTGACAGATTATTCTAATCTGTGACAGAACATCACATTCCATGTTACCAATTGACAAATGACATTAATATGATGTCGCCTCCGCAGTATAACCAAAAATAGATGCTAAAGATTTAAAATAAAATGGGAATTAAAAATATTGTACCGATTGGTAGACTTGGCATTTTATTAGGAACATTTAAATTGTATTTATTATAATTCTTTTTAGAGTATTGTAGGTAAAAAACAAAGTTGGCCTTGAAAACATTGAACGTCAACATAAGACAAACAAAAAGTTCGTTCTGAGGGATGTACAAAAAATCCACATTAAAAAAGTTAAATACTTGTGGGAGTATAAAACAGATAAGATACTGATAATTAGTTTCATTTATTGAATAAGTACATACGTATTTAGTTTAATATGAGTAAATCCCAAACATCTGAAATGGATCCACTTCATTCTGGTGAGACACTACTTTTTACCTAAGGGTTTTTCCTGTCTTTTTTTAAGATAACTTATAATTTCAATATATTTTTTTATGCAAGAACCTTTTTTTGCTGGAATTGAGTGAAGAAAGTAAAATACCGAATCTGCTAATTTATTTTACAGAAAACAGTACAACTGCTGAAAAAAATGTGAATGCTTTGGTTCTTGATGATGAAGAAACAAAGGATACCATACGAAAGAAAATCTGGGAGCATTTTGACAAAAACCAATTAGTCAAATATCCAAAACCATACGGAAGAATTCCAAATTTTCAAGGAGTTACAGAAGCTTCTCAAAAATTACTTGAATTACCAGCATTTACAGCCGCCAAATCCGTTGGAGTTTACACAGATAAATCCTTGTCAACTGCTAGAGAATTAACCCTCACCAATTCCAAAGATTTATATGTTCCTTTTCCTAGGTTAGTATTTTTAGTGTAACTATCTTTGAGTCAATAAAATTAATGTATCATTAATAGGTTTCAAAAGTGTTTGATGAAAAAACTACTTTTGGATGAAAAAGTTGATGTGAAGTTAACAGTTTCTCACAGGGGCATTCAACGCACAGGTGTAAACATCGACACCAATGATGGTGTGACTATTGATTTGTTGATAGTAGGAAGTGTGGCAGTTACCAAAGAAGGCTACCGCATCGGAAGAGGCAAGGGTTTTGAAGATTTAGAATATGCAGTATTTAAAGAAAACAAAGCCATAAATGATGAAACAATCATTGTTACTATTGTACATGATTTACAAGTGTTTGATACTTTACCAAATGACTTATTTAAAAAGTATGACATACCCATAGATGTTATAATCACGCCAACTCGTACTATTATCGTAGAAAAAAGGTTGCCAAGACCTACTGGTATTTTTTGGGACGAGCTAACCATTGGACAAGTTAAAAGTAGAAGATTGTTGCAGCAATTACAAGCAAAACATAAAAGGTGAAGTACTTTTTATTTCTACATAAATGCAGTTGATAAATTAGTTTTTTTTTAGTGAGAATAGAGATACTACACTTTGTGTTTTAACCCCTGAAAATCGACATATTCGCCGGCCTTTTTATTGGCGTAGATTCCCCAAAAGACAAAAGGCAAATGATACTAAAGTGGAAAACGAGGAAAATGACAATGAGAACTTGCAAAGGCATCGAAGAAGCAAAGATATACTTGAAATTAAAAAAATCGATGAAAATACATCGTCTAAAAATAAAAAGAAGAAAAAGAAGCAACACATTGATTATTCCTTGAAAGTGAGCAACATAAACCGAAACATAAGGTACGTAAGTCGAGAAAAAACTATTCAAATTAATTGAATTATTTTTTTGTATTTATAGGACTAGAGAATTTAAACAAGCTCTCAAAGAAAAAGACATTAAACCAACCAGTATAACATGGAAAGGCAGCAGAGGTGTTTGCTTTCTACATTACGCCAAAAAAGATCACAAAAAAGAAGATGAAAATTCCGATGCTATCAATGATGTTATAGAAAAAATACAAGATTTAAAATTGAATCCTTCGAAACCCGATAGGAATTTGAGCGTAAAAGTCATGGAGCCTATTACGAGAATCGAAACGGTAGATGTCACCGCTGTCTAGTGATATATGAGGTTAGTACATTTAAATTTTTTAATTTTTATTCAAAAAATTTTCTGTGCTTAGATACTGCTTTCGCTAATTTATATTTTTCTTTAACCATTTGGCGTTTTTAAAGTTATTTAAAATTTTGTGTAAGTGCGGAAATTATTAGGAATGTGAATAGTTCTACTCAAATAGGGAATAACCCTGTAAAGTGCTCTATTGGTTGTTTTTACTAAATTTTATGCTGTTTTTAAAGTTAGTTTATTAAATTTTCACTTCGGTAATAATGAACTTCAATATCAAGGAGCTCAAGGAAAAATCCAACAACCTAGAAAGAGTTTCTTAGCTGTAAAAACTGTGTACCTTTAATCTGAGATGTGCATATAAAGTTTTTGGAAAATAGTACAGGAAAGAAGATTATTATGGATGGAAAAATTTGGATTTTAATTGGAAAATACTTTGAATGATTAGAAAGTATTCTGTTGGATTCGAATCTGGAGGAGATTGTGGCTGCTTTTAGCTAAATTGTTTTTAATGTGATTTAATTTTAATCTGGACAAGTCCAAGGAAAAATTGAACAATTTTAACTGTTCAAAGTGTGTACCCCTAATCTGAGATGTGCATTGAAAATTTTTGAGAAAATGTGAAGAACCGTTTGAAATTTTACAGGGTATAAAAAATGATAAATTTGGATTGTAATAAATTGGAAAATATCCTTTATGATTAGAAAGTGTTCTATTGGAGGAATATAATTATATACGTTGTCACGGAAAATTATTATGAATGGAAAAATTTGGATTTTAATTGGAAAATATTTTAACTGTTCAAATTGTGTACCCCAAAACTGAGATGTGCAATAAATATTTTTGAAAAAAATGGGAAGAACTGTTTGAGAATTGAGAAAGTATTCCATTGGATTCAGATCTGGAGACGATTATGGCTGAATTTAGCAAATTTGGTTTTAATGTAATAAAATTTCAATCTGGTCAAGTCCAAGGAAAAATTTAACAATTTTAACTGTTCAAAGTGTGTACATACCCCTAATCTGAGATGTGCATTAAAAATTTCTGAGAAATATGGGAAAAACCGTTTGAAATTGTATAGGGTATAAAAAAATTATTACAAAAGGATAAATTTGGATTTTAATATATTGGAAAATATCCTTCATGATTAGAAAGTGTTCTATTGAAGGAAGAAAATTATATAATGTGTCACGGAAAATTATTATGAATGGAAAAATTTGGATTTTCATAGGAAAATACTATTGGATTCGAATCTGGAGGCGATTGTGGCTGTTTTATTGTAAATTTGGTTTAAATGTGATATAATTTCAAACTGGACAAGTTCAAGGAAAATTTTAACAATTTTAACTGTTCAAAGTGTGTACTCCTAATCTGAGATGTGCGTTAAATGAAAATTTTTGAGAAAAATGGGAAAAACCGTTTGAAATTGTATAGGGTATAACAGAAATTATTACAAAATGATAAATTTAGATTGTAATAAATTGGAAAATATCCCGTATGATTAGAAAGTGTTCTATTGGAGGAAGATAATTGTACAGGGTGTCCCACGACAAGTTGAAACTATCTGTATATGGCAAAATACTTATAGAAAAATCATGAAAATTTCTACGTTTCGGTTTTCGGATGCGATCTTTTTAACTAAAATATTTTCAAAGATGGCAAACTTCCGGATCTACCGGAAGTCGACTGTAACTTTGTTATTTTAAATGGAACACTCTGTATATTAATACATTTTTGAAATGTACTTTTTGTAATTTTAGTATACTTTTGTCTGAAAACTTTTTTCGAAAAATACATATTTTTTGAGTTATTCGTTTTTTTGTGAAAAATTTGACGGTTGCAGATCCTTACAAGTTATTTTTTTAAGAGGATACCCTTAAAGATATGAAAATGGTTTATGTTCGGTTGCTTTTAGAAAGGTCAGACCTATTTGAATCTATGTTGAAAATTTTCATTTTATACAGGGTGTGTATAGAAAGTGTTCAAAGTTTAACTTCATAAATATCAAATTTCTTTATTTTTTAAATTAGAACCACCCGGTTTTTTCTATTTTAATGCATTTAGGGGTAAAAAATAAGGCAAATGCATGTATACTTTCCTATACCTAAACCTTACCGTTTTCCAGGTATTGAATGTTTTCTGTAAATTTTTAGAGATGCAGGATATCTTACTGCAAATAAAGCACATTATGTTCTTGTAACAACTTTGCCATATTTACCATGTATTAAAAGCAAATTTACATAATCTTTTTATTTCTTAGTGCTTGTACCAACGGGTCAAAATAAAATTTAGACCACACCTGCATCTCTCAAAATTTACAGAAAACATTCAATATCTGAATAACAGTAAGGCTTAAGTATAGAAAAGTATACATGAATTTGCCTTATTTCTTACCCCTGAATGCATTAAAATGGAAAAAACCGGGTGGTTTTATATAAGAAAATAAAGAAATTTGATATTTATGAAGTTAAACTTTGAACACTTTTTATACACATCCCGTATAAAATAAAAAAAATTTCAACATAGATTCATATAGGTCTGACCTTGCTAAAAGCAACCGAACAGAAACCATTTTCATATCTTTAAGGGTATCCTCGTAAAAAAATAATTAACAAGGGTCTGCAACGGTCAAATTTTTTACAAAAAAATTAATAACTCAAAAAGTATGCATTTTTCGAAAAAGTTTTCAGACAAAAGTATACAAAACTTTTACGTAGATTTCAAAAATGTACTAATATACAGGGTGTTCTATTCCAAATAACAAAGTTGCAGTCGACTTCCGGCCGGTAGAACCGGAAGTTTGCTATCTTTGAAAATATTTTAGCTAAAAAGATCTTATTCGAAAACCCAAATGTAGAAATTTTCATGATTTTACTACAAGTATTTTGCCATATACAGATAGTTTTAACTCGTCGTGGGACACCCTGTATACGGTGTCACGGAAAATTATTATGAATGGAAAAATTTGGATTTTCATAGGAAAATACTATTGGATTCGAATCTGGAGGCGATCGTGGCTGTTTTCAGTAAATTTTATGCTGTTTTTTAGCGAATTTATTAATTTATTCATCTTACTCTTCATCATACTGATTTTTTTATGTGCTAAAATTTCAATCTATAGCTTTGGCGATGATTGCCTCTAGTGGCTTTTATACCAATTTTTTTGTTTATTTTCTTATTATGTTTTTAAAATCTGCAAATCAATCATTTTCTCTAACAATTTTACTGAATATTTTAAATAATCCATTTTTTTACTTCAGGTTTATGTTTCTGCGAGACATCGTCAAAAATTGATATATTTTTTTTCGGTATTATTAGAATTTTTCGTTTGAGTTTACGATTGTTGATGTTGTTTTTTTCTTTTCGGAGTTTATATACTAGTTCCTAGTGCATTCAGTATTAATTAATGTAATTATTGTCAGAAGTGATTTAGAGTAATTCCATTTTCGAAAAAAGTGACTTCCATTTGAATTTTTTTTATAGTATAAAAAAACGCTTTAAATAGTTGTAGATTTCGCTGTTTGGAATTTTATATATTTAATTTTTTTTGTAACTCATGCAATATATTTTCCTAATAAAAATGTATTTTGTTACAAATTCGTGTTTTTTTTTCCAAATAAAACCAAAATGTCATACAGAGTGAGAAAAAAATCTCCATCGAAAAAGTAAAGTAACCGATTGATATACCAGGGTTGTTCTTTATATTTTGCTAATAATAGATCTAGAAAAAAACAATAGGTAATATGCAGTTAATTCTTAATTTAAAAAGTCGTTAGGATTTGGGATGGGAATGTACAGTGGATGATGGTCCAACAATTTGATGTTTTCTTGCTTTGAAAACTCAATTGTTTTTCGAGCTATGTGAAAACTTGCGTAACTTACTACCCATAAAAGATATGAAAAAATTTTATAAAGATAAGTTTTTGCCAATAAAACGCTCTACAAAAAATATCTCATCAAATTTTTTCATAAACTTGATTGTAGCGTAGAAAAATTGAAAAAAATGGCAAAAATTATTACCATTTTAACTTTAACCTTAAATAACTTTGAAAGGAATAAAAATTTCAAAAAATTATAGGAGCCCTTTTTTGTAGAGCGTCAAATTTCCTACCTATCTACTTCCAAAGCACAAGACAATTTTATTTCCATATTATCAATGCTTATATTAAGTTTACTGTGTGACCCATTTTGTTTGGAAGCACCCCTGTAAAATCCCCATTACTCAACCGATTTTGATTTAAATTTTTTTGTTAGATTCAGTATCAAAAACAGTATTTTGGCACAAATTTTCATAGCCTAATTACTATGTTAATTTTTCTTTGCCAAAAAAGACAAAAGTACATTGGGCAATTTTTTTTCTCAAATATGACTATACCACTGGATTCAGAATCATCACGAATGTAAACTACCAAAATTTTATGAAAACATTTTTATTAACGACAAAGTTATTACAACGTGAATTTGGAAAAACACAGTATACAAGATGTCCCAAGTTTTCGTCACAGGCAATATATTGCTTAATTTAAAAGATATCCAATACTCTACTGCAAAATATAAATAAATTATTAATATTAATTTTTTTGGTACTAAAAATAAAAAACCAACAACTATGCTACATCGTTGTGTTCCAAATAAAATGACAAGCAACTTTCAACAAAAATATACAGGGAGTGCCATTTGAAAATAGAAAGTGAGGGGTGGCTGCCAAAGGACTTTTAAGTGAAATAAAATTTCTGATAGTCATTAGGATTTTTGGATGCCATTTACTACAGTTTTTATAGTATTGAATTATCTTTTAAATAAAACGAGATATTGCCTGTAAACGATTACTTGGGACACCGTGTATATGTTACGTTCCAAGCCCGATATTGTACGTCCAGTGATCGAAACTGGATGATCCTTGACCGTCTTATTCCACTGTTTTTTTTTTCTAAGGAGCCGTCCCTTTGCCGGTACCACCTCAGCCTCCTGGGCTTATTGTGGATACTCGTAGTGTTCTGACTACAACCTATTCAGCCATTCCGTTCCCTGTATTAGCTCATACAGGTTCTTTGCTGGTTGGTTGTAGAAGTATTCTGGAGTCATTTGGGGTCTACCATACAGTTTCTGCCTTCTGTGGTCCAGCGACTCACAGTTGCATAGTATATGCAGAACTGTTTCGGTATCCTTTTTGCATCTTCTGCATGTAAGGTCTCCGTTGTACAGCCCTATTTTGTTCTTTCGCTACTTTTTCTGATGGTTCTTTTATGAATTTCTTCCCATGTATTTGCCTGGTCGTATTCTTCCTGTGTTTATTGTGTTGTTCTTTCAACCACCCTTTTAACCATGACCTCGTTAAGCATCTGGGGATGCCCACAGCAGGTTCGGGTCCGTTCATCTGAGTTGACGATCCTACTCTTGCGAGTTCGTCAGCTTTTTCATTGCCTGCGATTCCTTTATGACCTGGGACCCACTCCAGTGTTACACTGCTCCGAGTCGCCAGTTTCGCCGCATTCCCATACTAGCCGAGATGTCACCCTATAGCTCTGAAGTGCTTTAAGGGCGGCTTGACTGTCACTGTAGATCCTGATCTGCCTGTTGTTGTAGGCTCTCATATTATTAGCCCTTGCACATGCAAGTATTGCATAGACCTCTGCTTGAAATACAGAAGCGTATTTTCATAGCGAGACGATTCCTTCATATTTGCTCGTCTTGCTGTATATGCCCGCGCCGGTGCCGAGTTCATTTTTTGATCCGTCTGTATACCAGATCAGTTCATTCGCTCTACTAAGTGGTGGTGCGTTCTCTTCCTCAAGCTCCTTTCGATCTTTGATGTCAATCTCGAAGTTCTTACGAAAGATATATTTGGTGGTCATGTGGTCTGTTGGCATTTTGAAAATGTCATCATCCACATGCCTTATCTCTGTGTGTCCTCTCCCATGTGCCACGTCATGGTCTGATGCTTTTTCCAGTCGGGTTAGTGCTGCCCTTGCTTCGCACATTATGACACAATGTAGCGGAGGAAGGTCTAGCATTGTCTCCAGCGCCGCTGTAGGAGTAGTCCTCATTGCCCCTGTAATGCCAATGCATGCAACTCTTTGGACCTTTCTTAGTTTTAGCATAGCAGAGGATTGTCTGATCTTTGGCCACCATACCAGAGATGCATAATATGTGATCCTGGGAATGACAACCATTTTGTACAGCCAGTGTACCATGCTGGGTCTAAGTCCCCATTTAGTGCCGTAAGTGCGTCTGGCAACCGTGAAGGCCACCTCTGCTTTCTTGGTCACGTGCTGGAGGTGTCGGTTCCAAGTTAAGCCTTACCCCAAGATATTTTACTTCATCCGACAATCGTATTGGTTCACCTTGAAGCGTCAGAGGGCCAAGTCCTTCCCTTTTCCTTCTTCTGGTGAACGCAATTATCTGTGTTTTGGAAGGACTAAAACGTAGCCCTTCTTTTACAGTCCAGCCTGTTACTACATATTAAGCCATCTGGAGTCTGTCTCTGGTTGTACTGTTGTATTTACCTTGGGATAGAATTACCAGGTCGTCTGCATATCCTATGGTGTTAAATCCTTCTCTGTGTAGGGTTCTGATGAGCCCGTCCATGACCAGGTTCCACAGCAGCGGGGATAGTACTCCCCCCTGCGGACAGCCCCTGGTTGCACGTACGGCCATTGTCTCCCTCATCAGAGTTGATTCTATGAGCCTGCTTCTGAGCATGCAGTCTATCCACCTGCAGCTCGTGGCATCGATCCCAGAATTCCCCGTCACCTTAGCTATAGATTCATAGGAGGTGTTGTCAAAAGCTCCTTCTATATCAATAAAGGATGCGAGCAATACCTCTTTGTTTGCCAGCACGTATTCAGCCATTTTTATGAGTTGATGTAATGCTGTTTCCACTGTTAGTAAATAGTGCTAAGAATCAGAGAAGGGGAAGGGGAAAATTAGTTATTTGATATTTTTTCGAGAAGGAAAAGAAAAATGATTGAGATTTATATGGAAATAGTGCTAAAAATCAGAGACACACCATTTTTTATTTAACATTATTAAGCTGTTTATAATTTAAGAGAGAAAAAATGTGCGACACACCTACCTACTTTCATTTTAATAAATGACTTTTTTTTGGAATATGATCGATGCAAGTGAGTAGTATTAAGTTTCACATAAAAAAAATTAAATGTTATTATAGAAAAATGGATTACGGCACGATCGCGTGCTAACTTACATTAGAAGACTTCGTAGTCAAGAAATACAGGTTTGTATTTAAAAATATATCGCAAGGAACGTTCTTCTACCTTGAAAACTCGAAAATTCACCATTAAAATGGAAGAATTTAAAAAATGAACTAAACTGTAACTCAATTTTTTTGTTTACACCTCGTATATCCAGAATGTCAAAAATATAGAGCTGGATTTAAAATATCTCGCAAGTAACGTTCTTCTATTTTGAAAACTCGAAAATTCACCATTAAAATGGAAGAATTGAAAAAATTAAGTAAACTGTAACTCTTATTTTTTGTTGGCATAAAAATTGTAGATAAATCAAATACATGGTGAGACACGTACATAATTTTATTTATTTCTAAATTTAGTAGTATGAAAGTACAAACAAAAGAAGAGAATTTTCTACATCATTGTTAATCCCTTCCTCCCGACAAAGTTAACTCCGCCATTTTGGAGCTATAACCTTTGACGTCATTATACAAAACTTTTAGTTACCTATATGTCAAAATAGTTTTATAACACTCACCTTCAGTATAACGTATTTCAGTTTTACAGTATCATATACAGGGTGATTCATTAAGAATGTCCAATCTCTGAACTGCTCAACATGCCTTATGCAAATATTGCTAGTTCAAAGTTTAAATTTAAATTTTGATTTTCGCAATAATTTTTTATGTTTTCACAATTTCTCTTTGAAAATTGGCAATATCACGTTTTTTGGCACGAGGAATCAAAATTTCCACTCTAATTTAACATTGCTAATAGAGGGCGCTAGTTACACTTGTTTGTATTAGTTTATCTAGTCTAAGGTATTAATTAATTCAAAGTAAACTTTTTTCGGGCTAAACTTACAACTAAAATAATAAAAAAATATTAAAAAGCGTTAAATTCTACAAAAAAGTTACTCTTCTTTGATTCGTGTAACTGTAATTAAAAATAATAGACAAGGATTATTTGATATTAAGAGATCTTTACGAAAGCGGATCATAAAGTGTATTGAAGTAAATGGTGGGCATTTTGAGCATTTGCTTTAAGGTTTCTTATTTTTGTTTACAAATTTGTTATTGTTACATATTTGAGGAATAATAAATTTTTTTATGAAAATGAAATGAGAATGAAATAACTCGATAACCGATTGAGTTACACGAATGAAAGAAGAGTAACTTTTTTTGTAGAATTTAACGCTTTTTAATATATTTTTTATTATTTTAGTTGTAAGCTTAGCCCAAAAAAAAGTTTACGTTGATTTAATTAACACAAACAAGTGTAACTAGCGCCCTCTATTAGCAATGTTAAATTAGAGTGCAAATTATGATTCCTCATGTCAAAAAATGTAAAATTGCCAATTTTCAAAGAGAAATTGTAAAAACATAAAAAATTATTGCGAAAATTTTTTGACAATTCCAAAAACCAATCAAATTTCCTCATTTTATATCATATGAACAATCTCAGCCAATCATGTCAACATTACACTGAAAACAGACCATGGGCAATTTTCACACGTTGCTATGGATACATATTGATTTATTTCGATTTTGAACTTTCGAATATTTAATATTTCGAAATGTCACGATTTGGTTGTAATATTGAAACAAAAAATTTTCTATCCGAATAACCCTCGGACATTGATAAATGCTCAAAAATTTTATGACAACTTTCTCAAGCTTGTTGCTTGTAGGCAACAGACCTCCGCCTACGGCGTCGGTCTGTTTCCAAGCAACAAGCTTTCGAAATCTGTCATAAAATTTTTTCGAACAATAATCAATGTCCTTGGGTTATTACTACTGAAAATTTAAATTTAAACTTTGAACGGAAACTAGAGATTGTACATTCTTAATGAATCACCCTGTATAGGGTATTCCATTTAAATTTCATCTTTGTTCTGGCACCGAGTCATGGAACACCCTGTAACATTGTCACTAATTATTAAATATGGAGCTAACAGATGCCTACAATTTTTATAATCTTTTTTTTTTGGTAGGTATGTCTCATATGACAACTGGACAACTGCTGCTAGCTTTATCACACTATTCAACCATCCTGTATAACGTGTTACTTTCTTTTGGTAACGACCCCAGCTCTGGACGAGGGTTAAAACACATCAGCTTGACCCTGTTAAACGTAATTGAAAATCGTTCGAACTAACGCAGCAAAGTTTATACCATAGGCGGAATTTTTTTTATTATTGTTGTAATCTCCATTATGTCACGTTAAAAGTGTATTTTTACCCGCCACTGGAATGTCTGAATATGAAAATTAATATGCCGTCACGAAATATGGGAATTAAGCACTCAATAATGATATTAAAGTGGGACAAACAATAAGACTTTACTCCACCACCACAAAATTAAATTAAATAATGAAAGGTTTAACGTTTTGGTTGTTACGTCTTGTTACCAGATATATAAATTTGGTTGTCAAATATTTGAGTTACCTACTTATTTTAGTTTGAATTCTAGCGATAAAAGATTACGTTTCTCACTGACAGGTGGCGGTATATACGTAGACAGCCATTTTTATTCCGATTTCTCGTATATTTATATGCTATTTTTTAACCTTAAATTTTGGATATTTCGTTTCAAATCTCCACCGGATAAATTTAAAATTTGTTTAAATATTTTTCGATTCAATATTGTCGCTAAAAATAATTAGAAACAAAAACCAGATAAGTTATAAATTGGGTTATACGCATTTACGACTAAAACCGATGAGTGCTCAACGCTAAAACTAAGTAGCCTGGGTATATGACAGTAAACGCAGACATTTTGAACTGGTTGATAGTTTTTAGTCGTTTCTAATCAAAATTTATGAATATTTTATATATTTAGAGCTTTTTAACATCGTAATTAAATGTGTTTAATATTCTTTGTGTACAATAAGTTTTTTTAGTGTTGTGCAATGTTTGTTTACATATTTTTTTTTCAACAAACATTTAAAAACTTCAAGAACGTCAACTGAACAAAAAACTAGAATGTAAGTATTGAATAATTGTTTCTTATATTTGTTAAAATAGGTATCAAGAATAAAAATATTTTGATTATTCTTTTAAGTACAGGGTCGTATTCAGGTAGTTGTATTCAAACTTATTTATTAAATCCACTTGAGGGTTGCATGCTTGATTTATTTGTTATCAAGGTCTTCTCTTCGATCGTAGTTAATCAAAACTTGGGCTTTCGATTTCACATGTTTAAGCTTGATAGCATCTAACATCGGGATTTTAAAGGTCAAGGCACGCGTGAAATCTTTTACGGCGTTTTCACTGTGTTGTGAATCATTTTTCAGCGGAAAAATTGCTTTTCCGGATCTATATGAAGTTAAAATGGAAACATATCAATTTTTTTGTTTATCGTGATATCATATTCGTGAAAAATTTCAATGGTATGTCTGCATTTTTACATTTTAACTACCAAAAAGAGTGAAATATTTTTTATTATCCTACAATATGTTGTATAATGACCTTTAACGACATGCGACGTGAATATAAAATATAGTTAATTATTTTAAATTGTATAGTGTAAAGAAATTCTAGTTATGAATATATTTTTGCGTAAGAATTGTAAAATAGGGGTGATGAAATTGTCGTAAAAAGTTTCTTTGTTGGAATTTTTACTGAAAATAAAAATGGCCTAGTCAATGGTAAGTAGATGGACGAATTTTAAATTTAGTTTTTTGAAAAAAATGCTCTCTTATCCAACTTAATAGTAATTTTGGGGCGTGGGATCGAAGTTTCGTGAATATTTTCTCCTCTGACATGAACAAAATTTTTTCGTCGTCAATGTCGAACATTACCTACTATCATAGGTAGGTTTTTTTATGTTCTCCTTTGCTAAACTAAAATAATGATTGCATAGAACGATTAAACTATTTTTCGACAATTTATCAGATGATTTAGAAATATTAAACGCTTTTTCATATTATTAATGTTGGGTTATTATTCACGGTCTGTGATATTTTCGGTTAAATTTATTCAATACTAACGACCTTAGCCTCATTTTTTTTTTTCGCCAAATTCATAAATGCATGCACACGAATGGTAGGTATTTATCACATTTTCTGCTGGGCTTTTTAAATGTTTCTTCCAACAAAATTACAATTTTAATAAAAAATACCGGCCAAGTGCGAGATTGACTCGTGCACGAAGGGTTCCGTATCATTATCTATAAAAAACACGTACGTACAGTGTGGGAAAGCCTAATGGAATAAATTCGATAATGAATAAATGAGTGCTTGTTGTGAAAAATTATATACAATATGTGCCCCTAAGTTGGAATCAAGGAAAACTTTTTTATTATTAATTTTAGGAAAATAGTATATTCTTCAACGAGTGCAGAATGATGACTATTATTCACGCGGATGAAGTTTCCAAAACGAGGGAGCGCAGCGAGTGAGTTTTGGAATCATCCAAGTGAATAATAGCCATTCTACACAAGTAAAAGACTATACTTTCTCCACGACTGAAAAGAAAAAACTTCCAGAGAGGATCGAACCACAGAGTACACCATCTAATAAGAGACGAAAGCTTTGTCGGTTCCTTTGAAGTTGGACTTAAACGGAAATACGTCGAGACTGACAGATATACTACTTGATACCACAGAGTACACCATCTAACTAAGGCAGTGACAACCAAACCACAGAGTACTGAGTAACTGACGGGAACGAACGAACGGAAGTGTCGACCATGTGTCGACTTGACATTGACATATATACTAATTAATTCACGCATGTGCACACAAAATTGCGATCACGAAAACGGCTTTCATTCGCCTCTTGTTAGATGGTGTACTCTGTGATCGAACCTCGATCGTCCGCGCCACAGTCAACCACCACTAGGCTATAGAGCATATTTATAAAAATGTAAGGAGTAAATAAATATACGTAACTCATATTTTTAATCGGAACCCTTACATTTATAAATGAAATTAATTCCGGGAGGCGTACATATTCACTATCATCACTGTTGTTCATTCTTTTCTCTTATAATATGTAAAATTATGATTTTATAATTATTTTGAAGTATCAAACGACGCGCTGTCAGAAGCGATTTGCGTTCTTAGGTATTTGACGTTTTAAAGAGACGATTTGATTTATTCATTTTAATTGATTTTAGCGTGAATTCTGATAATAATAGAATGTGATTGGCTAACGAGAGTGAATTCTTTTTATTATTCACTGGTGTGAAGAATTTATATCATTATGCAGCAGTCACGTAGCTATAGCTTTTTCAAGGGGGGGGGGTGTGGTTTTTTTCATCTGATAGGTTCAGAAGGAGAGCTTCATTGAAGGCGCCGCCAAAGGCAAAAAAAATCGAGTGCCACGCATTAAAGCAATTTTTCGAGTAAAAGAAATAATGTTAAGTTTTTTTTTAATTATTTGTTTGACTTGGCTACATCTAATAGTATATTATTAAACGAGCAATTTATGATAGCCATAATTCACGATGGGTGACGTTTGCGTCACGAGCCGCAGGCGAGGGGCGCAAGTCACTCAAGTGAATTATGGCCATAAATTGTGAGTAGAATACTATACTTTGTCCACGACACTTAATTTATTTATTAATAAATAAAAGTCAGTAGCGATTTGGCATATTACTAACCTCAAAATGTTGTGGCAGCTACTTCAAATAATTTGACATATATAGAGATGGGCGATACTGTAGAAAGTATCAATACAACGTACCGTTATGAATATATTGTTTTAAAATACTTAATATTAGAAAATATCGTTATGAAAAGTATCAATACTAAAAATTACAATATTTTATAGATACGATATATGTCAGAAACAAATTTCCTTAACAAAATACACAGATTTAATAGTTTATTCCATATTGTACCCCCATCTCTAGTCGTGAATTATGAACCATAATACACTACAGTGTATTATGAACCATAATTCACGACAGTTGATATATGGGTACCATATACCTTTAGTTAGGAGGTAAAATATTGACTTATTATTAGGTGGTCGTGCATGGACAAAAGTATTTTTAAACATCGTTTTTCGTTTCGCTCCCTTCTGCTGAAAGGGTTATAACCATGTATTTATTATTGTAAATATTTCTACATCAAGAGTTTTACTCACATTACAGTCCTTTATTATGGTATTTTTCGATATCAAAACATCTGTTGACTTCTAGTTTGTGCTCAAATGTGAATAGAGAATAATTTAAATATACAGTAGATTTTTTGTTTATACATATTTATATCATCCAATTTGACATGAATTACTCATGATACCCTTACATTTTGTTCACAATAATGTGACATTTGGTTACAACTTTCGCCATGGTTTGTGGCCAATGATGTATATATATATTTTTAAAGGAGCCGTCCCTTCGCCTGCACTACCTCAGCCTCCTGGGCTTATTGTGGATACTCCTAGTGTTCTGACTATTCAGCCTATTCAGCCAATCCGTTCCCTGTATTAGCTCATACAGGTTCTTTACTGGTTGGTTGTAGTCTTCTGGAGTCATTTGGGGTCTTCCATATTTAGTTTTTGCCTCCTGTGGTCCAGCGTCTCACAGTTCCATGAAATGTGCAGAGCTGTTTTGGTGTCCTTTTTCTATCTCCTGTATGTGAGGTCTCCGTTATACAGTCCTATTTTGTTCAGGTGCTCCTTTGTGGGAAAGTGTTCCGTAAGTAGCCCTGTTATGGTGCGTAGTTTGTTCCTGCTCATTGAGGGCAGTTCTTTCGCTACTTTTTCTGATGGTTCTTCTATGAATGTCTTCCCATGTATTTGCCGTATTCTTCCAGTGTTCATTGTGTTGTTCTTTTACCCACTCTTTTATAGTCTATATAGAAAGGACAAGGAGTAATAAATCATTCATTTAAGTAGATTTCATAGACGTACCAAAATATATTTTAAGAGGGTATACCGTAAGGTACATTTTGTATTGAACGAATGAGTTGCAGGTATGCTAAAGAATATACGATTTAGGTCAGAGGTAATGGGATGTACTAATTTTAATAAAAAAAGTGATAGAGGTACATAAATTTTAGTAAGTTTGATAAAGAAAGGCAACACAGTTTATTCATAATAGAAAACAAACCAATCTGTAACAATAATTATTTTATATATTTTTGTTCTTTTTGTAAGAAGATTAATTCAAACTTTGAATATTGTCATAAATAAATTACAATAAAATATATTTTTAAAAAATTAATTAAAGTCAAGATAGCAAGATATCGTTACAATTTTTATTAAATTCAAAGAAGCAAAATGAATATTTTTTATATGTATTCTCCAGAATGACATTATGCAAACTTTTGAAAGATGTGGGTTTCAGATATACAAAACATAATAGAAAATCTCTCTTGATAGATAAACCGGAAATCGTTTTTTGGAGAAGAGACTATTTAAGAAGCATTCGACATGCCAGAGAACAAAATTTGAAAATCTTCTACTTAGACGAAACATGGTTTGTCGTTAGGTTTGCAGCCACCATCTGCAAAAGGAAAAAGACTTATCATTGTCCATGTTGGAAGTTCTGAAGGTTTTGTTGATGGTGGATTATTAACTTTTATTTCAAAACGCACGGGGGACTATCACGAAGATATGAATGGGGATGTCTTCGAGGAATGGTTTGTTCAAATGTTGGATCTGATTTCAAAAGGGGCTGTTATTGTTATGGACAACGCAAGTTACCATTCACGGTTACGAGAAGCATTGCCCACAAGTCGTTGGCGTAAAGCAGAGCTTTTGGAGTGGCTTATTTCGAAAAATATTAAGTTTCCAAAAGATCCACTAAGGAAAGAACTTTACAGAATTGCAAAAATGAACAAGAATAAATACAAAACCTACATTGTAGAAGAAATGGCTTCTTCTCGTGGTATATCAGTTCTTCGACTTCCCCCTTATCATTGTGAACTTAATCCCATAGAATTAATATGGGCTCAGGTAAAGGGGGAAGTTGGAAAAAAATACTACTTTTAAAATAAACGATGTTGTGAAATTGTTTGAGAGTGCTGTAAGTCATGTAAGTAAGGAAAATTGGACAAACTGTATCGAGCATGTTATCAAAGTAGAGGCAAATATGTGGGAAATTGACAATATTTGTGATGATTTAATCGACCCTATTATTATTAAT
>CAJUYH010005915.1:0-21669 GCA_910591685.1 Galerucella tenella
TTCCGTAAGTAGCCCCGTTATGGTGCGTAGTTTGCTAATGCTCAGTTCAGTTCTTTCGCTACTATTTCTGATGGATCTTTTATGAATTTCTTCCCATGTATTTGCCTAGGCGTATTATCCCTGTGTTTATTGTGTTGTTCTTTCACCCACCCTTTCAACCATGACCTAGTTGAGCATCTGGGAATGCCCACAGCTGGTTCGAGTCCATTTATCAGAGTTGATGATCCTGCTCTTGCGAGTTCGTCAGCTTTTTCATTGCCAGCGATTTCTTTGTGACTTGGTACCATAGAGATAGTAATAAGGAAGGAGACGACATCCAGTGTTAGGTTCCATATGTACATGTGGAATCAGTGGGCGTGGCTAAGTATGGTACGCAACGTATTTCTGCACAGAACCGGATTTGATATTTTTCGATATAGGAATTTTTAGTATTGATAATCGATGTAATGAAGTGAATCCTTTTTAATATTTGTAATACACCCCTGCATATTATTTATCTTACCTGTGGTACGTTATTCCCGAAGATATCTTAGTATCCACGCCGTCTCGACTGGTACAACTTCTAACAGCACAAGAAACCATTTTAGTCAATCAATTAAAAAAAAGTATCTTAAAAAATGTAATTTACAACACCAATGACACTTAAAAATAACTTTGACATTAGCGTGGCACGAAAATGGCTGACCGAGTACGCTTTAGATCACGTGACTTCGTCTCTTCCCTTTATTACTATCTCTATGCTTGGGACCCACTCCAGTGTTACACTGTTCCGAGTCGCCAGTCTTCTAAGTTCTTCGCCGCATTCCCATACAAGCCGAGATGTTACCCTAGAGCTCTGGAGTGCTTTAAGGGCAGCTTGACTGTCACTGTAGATCCTGATCTGCCTGTTGTTGTAGGTTCTTATATTATTTGCCCTTGCACATGCAAGTATTGCATAGACCTCTGCTTGAAATACCGAGACGTATTTTCCAAGCGAGACGATTCCTTCATATTTGCTCGTCTTGCTGTATATGCCAGCTCCGGTGCCGAGCTCATTCTTTGATCCGTTTGTGTACCATATCAGTTCATTCGCTCTACTGAATGGTGGTGCGTTCTCTTCCTTTCGATTTTTGATGACAATCTCGAAGTTCTTGCGAAAGATATATCTGGTGGTCATGTGATCTGTTGGCATTTTGAAGATTTCGTCATCCACATGCCTTATTGGTCTGATGCTTTTTCCAGTCGGGTTAGAGCTGCCCTTGCTTCGCACATTATGATACAATGTAGCGGAGGAAGGTCTAGCATTGTCACCAGCGCCGCTGTAGGAGTAGTCCTCATTGCCCCTGTAATGCCAATGCATGCAAGTCTTTGGACCTTGCCAAGTTTTAGCATTGCAGAGGATTGTCTGATCTTTGGCCACCATCATGATATCTTACATTTTTATGCGATTATATTTACAACTTAATTGTTTTAGCGATATAATATATTCATAAACAGTTACTATTAAATTATGAAACATTTCGTCAAATAATTGCATTCAAATTTCTTGTGTAGATACTTGTTGAAATAAACTATAGACTTCCACTCCATACTCGTGTAGTAGAGTACGATTGTTTTGAAAAAAAAATGTGGTTAGCTATGAACAGTTTGAGCGAATATTATTTTGGCGACTTTGCCCTTGCCGACAAGCTATTTATCGATTGAAACTCGTTAGTCACCAGCTAAATTTTGCCCTTCAAGCTTCATAATAAGTTTAAATATCGATAATTTTTATTTATCGTTCAAATGACGTAAACAAATTAGTTAACTACTACTAATTTACCTTATTATTCATTTTTCAATATAGATACGGTCATATTTTAATTGAAAAAACAATTAAAACCGCTGGGTGAGGTATTTAAAATAAAAGGTATATTTCGACATAGCACACTCTACGAAAAATTTTGTATTCGAGTTTTGAACGTTATTTGATATAGTTGTAAAATGAAACGTATTATATCGACCAGTTTTTTACTGCTTGCTATATTTCAGGTAAAATATATTTAATAGGGTTTTCACTGAAATACAATAACTTTTTTAACACTATTTGAACGTATATTAGTTTTCAAAAAAAGTTATTTCATTTTTTTAAACATTAGCAACGATATTTATAATGAAACAAGAAAATATTTCCCACAGCAACAATAATAATAAGGTCTTAGTCTCATTGACGTTGATTTTATAATTATATTTTGTGGGTTGATACATTTTTAATAAGCAACAGATTTACTGTGGCGGCTTGCATTTCATGGGCAGTAAATCTGCTTCTGTCCCGTGTGAAACATATAAAATTTTCTCCAATTGTTAGCACAGTGTGCTTTGAAAAATCAAATTGAAATGAAAACTTTCTTATAACGGGTATAACACACATATATTTGTAGTAATGTTGAGATTTTGTAAGTTTTCTTTGTTAACAAGTATATCTCCTAATTTTAGTATATCTCAGCAGACGAAAAACTGGAAAACTGCGGCAAGAAACTCATAGAGCAAATCAAAAACTTCAACCCTTTGACTCTTCCCACTTGTATTGACGATGAACAAGTTCAAGAAATAAAAAAGTACTATGAGTCGGTTAAAGTTATAAGCGACAAACTTCCTGAAAAATGCAAAACTGTTACAATGGATAACCTGCAGGAATGTATGAAGATTATCAGAGATACCATCGACGAACAGAGTGACAATATCAAGCAGGTTATAGAGCAAGGTTTCCAAACTTCCTCATCTACTATAAGCAAATGCTACAAACAATTCGCGGGTAAAATTTCAAATTTGGACAAGTACGTTTTGAACGGATGTGAATAGTTTCAGTCAAAATAAATTATTTATTGTACTGATCTTATGAAATAGATATCCTTATTTGATTTAGGCTTTTCATTGAATTAATTATAGATATAACGGTTCTTAGAACCTTTATTCGATAATAGTGGGTGAAAGACCACCTGGTAACCCGAGAGTGAAATAAGGAACACAGATTGATGTTAACTAGATTGATAATTGGGTATTTATTCATCAGGGGTTTCAGGCTACAAATAAATACATTAATTATGTTCCCTAACAAGCTGAATCACTTGGCAACATCTAGTGTTCACGTTTCTCACAACTAAACCTTCATACCTACGTACAGGAGTTGGCAATGATCGGTTGGTTTAATCAGCGATTGCAGGTTGCGATGTTCTGGGAACTTCAGAGTTGTGAGTAATATCTACTGATTTTGGAGAGGTCGTCAAAAATAGGGGTACAGTATAGAGTGCGGAGTGGTGCTTATTAAAGGCTAGAGGAGTGAATCGCCTGGTGAAATGAATTTCTTCAAGTAAGCCAACGCATATATGGGAATATTCAAGATGTTCTGACACTTGAGATAGTTGCCACAGCTAAGTAGTCGCGTAAATTTCCTTTATTGGCTCTTTTTGAGTCCGAGAGCTATTTGACCAGGAGTTTGCGTTGGCACGTGGTTTTTCATCCCAAAGGCTAGTATGATGTATAGTTTGGACCCATTCTCAACCTCACCCCTCTACATAAAGTAGTGGAAAGCGTTGCAGAAAGAACAAGATACAGACTAAGTAGAGAGGAAAAAAACCACCTCCTCACTTCTTAGAAATCAGACAACTTGGGACATGCCACAAGACGGTATGATGAAAAAGTATAACTTTCAAAAGAAATTCGTTACGGAATTAAGCAACAAGAAGGAATGGGATCCAAATACCATTACCAGACTTGGAAATAATGCCGTTCAATGGTACACAAACGGCTCAAAAGCAATAGAAGAAACCCCAAGTATCTTTCAAGTGGAAATCCACGCCATAATATTGATAAAGGATACAGCAGACAAAGGATTATCATAATTTCGGATAGTCAAGCAGGCATTAAAGCACTGAGCTCTTGTGTAATCAGTTCCAAAATGGTGTGGGAATGCCTAGACAAACTCAATGAACTAGGCGAGAATAATATAGTCACCTTATCATGGATTACAGGACACACTGGAATAAAAGGAAATGAAATAGCAGATGAACTGGCAGAGAGGGAGACTGAAATACCTTTCTGGGGCCTGAATCCTTTTGCGAAATCAGCCCCAATGTAATATTGGAAGAAATAGGTACAGCCGAGAAAAAGGAAAGATCTGACCATTGGAAAGATCTAGTGGGGCTTATATAATCAAAGACTCTTCTGGGTGACTACAACCTGTTGAGATCAAATGAATGCGTGAGTCAAAGTAAAACTGCGCCAAGAGTTTTAACAGGGATCCTAACGGAACATTGTCGCCTGAATGTGCAGGTGAAAAAGCTCAAAATAGCGAAGGAAGAAGAATGCAGATTTTGTGGCATGGAACAATAAACTTCCATCCACACACTTTCCAACTGCACAGCACTTCAGAATCCTAGAGCACAGCACCTGGGAGATTACTGGATAAAAGAGGAGCATTTACCTAAGTTGAAGCCCGCAGACATCCTAAAATTCCTCCGGGAAATAGGACTAAAGGAACTACTAGTTTCTGAGTTTTACCTCAGAAAGTAAGTAGAAGTAGGTCTCAGTGAATGTCCCTCCAAAATACATGCATACATAGTTTGAACCCACCGAGCCACGAACCATGTGCATCAGCTTTTGATATACCAAATACTGGTTCAGGATCAGTCACCAGTGACTCTAGGCTGTCTGAAATAAGCATTGTTAAGAGCAGTCCTAGACCAGTGTGGGTCTGGGTCAAAGTCGATACCACAGGAGTCGGTTACAAACATACAACATACATATATATATATATATATATATATACAGTGCTATTCAAAAGTCCCCTCCCCCCTTGTATCTTTTGAACGGCTACACTTTCATTAATAAAATTTGGAGGGAAAAAATAAAGTGTTGTAAACTTCTTTACGAATGGTAACAGGTGACGTAATAGTAATGGATGACGTTACAGTGCCACTCTGACCAATAATTTTAAGTAGGACCTTATGGCAAGTGATATCTCGTTTGAAAGGCATTGACATTGGCTACATAGCCATATTAATTTTGTTTGGGTTTAAACTAATTTTGACGGATAAATTAAATAAATACCAAAATTATTGAAATTATTTTTTAAATTTAATTAGGTACTTAATCAAATATCAACAATGGATTCTCATAGCAAGTGTTCGAAATATGCTCCGTCTACTTCCTGACAGTAATACATCCTATTAGTAAACTCTTGTCGTATTCGTTCGAATGTGTCAGCTAAAATTGCATTGCATTCTTCAATAACTCTTTCTTTCAAAACGCCAATGTTATCTGGTGCCGTAGTAGAAACCTTGGATTTCAAGTACCCCCATAGAAAAAAATCTAATGGTGTCAGATCTGGTGAACGATATGGCCATTCTATAGGACCTCGCCGGCCGATCCATCTACCTCGATATTCTTCATCCAGGTAACGTCTTACTGCACCATAATAATGTGCAGGAGCACCATCTTGTTGAAATGTTATTTCCAGTTGGCCGAATTCATCTGGATTATCTTCCAGAATTTCAAGAATTAATGGCTCAATTGCATTTTGTAACATCTCCAGATAAACTTCACCGCTTAAATTTGAATTCAGGAAGACAGGACCAACTATGTGGTTTCCCAAAATACCTGCCCAAACATTGACTTTTTCTGGAAATTGGGTATGTTGTTCACGAATGGTGTGAGGATTTGTGTCACTACAATACCTTAAATTGTGTGTATTCACATTTCCATTGAGGCAAAAAGTACTTTCGTCACTAAAACAAATTGTTTTTGTGTAATGTGAGTTTTGACTAATTTTATTTGTCATACACTCACAGAATTCGAGTCTTCTGTCGGGGTCGTCATCCGAAAGGTGGTGCACCATTTTTAACTTGTATAGATGAAATTTATTTTCAGCCAACACTCTCTGTACTGTACTTTTACTTACTTCACAGATAGACGCAACTTTAGTTGAAGAGGAAGTAGGGTTTACTACCATTTCAGCAACTATATCAATTTTTTTATCATCACTAAATGTTGGTCGACCAGATCGTTTGGCATCTTGAACACTACCTGTTGCTTCAATCTTGTGGAGAAGCTCCCTCAAATAAGTTCTCGAGATAGGGCGATCTGGGTATCTCTCATTAAATAAACGTTCCGCTTCATGGAGATTCTTTCTAGATTCACCAATTATTAAGATAGCTGCTACTTTGTCGGCTTGAGTACTTATCATTTTGCCTATGTAAACTCTTAAACGTCTCGTTAAACAATAATGAAATTAAATATTTAAGCTATTTAAAAAAACTTTGCAAAGCAACAAATACTATTAAATTAAAAACGTCAATTTTGTTGACAACCAACCAGAGGCGGACTGAAAAATCTTCAATATTTAAATGTGAAATGATAATTTTGGTATTTATTTAATTCATCCGTCAAAATTAGTTTAAACCCAAACAAAATTAATATGGCTATGTAGCCAATGTCAATGCCTTTCAAACGAGATATCACTTGCCATTCGTTCCCATTTAAAATTATTGGCACTGTGACGTCATCTATTACTATTACGTTATCCTGTTACAATTCGTAGAGACGTTCACAACACTTTATTTTTCCCCTTCAAATTTTATTAATGTAAGAGTAGCCGTTCAAAAGATACGAGGGGGGGAGGGGAGTTTTGAATAGCACTGTATACAGATGAGGCTAATAAAAGCGAAGATGTCAAAGCGAAGGCCGAAAATCATTTCATAATGTTCAAAGTAAAATTTCCTGAATCTCTGAAGAGTATAACGACACAGATATTATTAAGAATGTTTGGACGAATTCGAAATTTTTATTGACATTGATTGCATTATGCACATCGTTTCCAGAAGATATTTCAAACTTCGAAAGTATAATTTATTTCCGCACAAAGATATGTAGATATTGATTAACTTTCTTTCACAAACTTTGATTTTAAAATAGATTGTCTTAGACGCTTTACTATTGAAATCTAGATTTTACAAGCTCTAAAGTTTATCTAAACTGTAAGCGCTAACTTTGTTTTCCAACCCGATTTAAACTGTATTTATTACATTTTGATAAAACAGATTTGGGAAGTGATATTGAGAATAATATCAAAGTTCAAACAGAAGTGAAATGAGCGATAATTTGCTACCTGTTTTTGGTTTCTGAATCTCTGAAGTTATGAAAATCGCGAGTGTACAGAAGAAAATACAGAGGAAACTTACCAAAACATTGTATAGTTATCACATTAAAAGTTATTACAAGTTACTAGTTAGAAAATTGAAAAATTGATCTAGTATCACAAAGGAAGATTATTGAGCCATGTGGATTTGGAGACCATCCAGCATCTTGAACACACCAGCCAGGTGCCGAATTCTTGTAGAGATTCCCGAGAGAACTTTTTCTTTCATGCTTACTTCGTTAACACTGTAACCCCTTTTGGGAAGCTCATCTCCATCAGAATTTGATCCCAGATGAGAAAGAGGAGCCTTTCAGCTAGTTAATTAAGTGTTAATGTGAAGCAGAGCAGCAAGTGCGCCAGTTTTAGCTTTTTAATTATCAATTTATTGATTAGATTTTGAAACAATAAAAAATGTATGGACTGAGTGTCTATCAACAAAATGGCTTAATTCCCGTCTTGAAGTATTTCAACATAGTTTTAAGAAGTTATAGTCTATCTTCAAATAGTCATGAATATATTACGACTGCAATTTTTATCTTGATCACGTTCTCCATTTCTCTTCTCGAAGAACGTTTGTAGCCATAATCAAGCAAGATTATCCCATTTGAAAAAAGAAAAAGATGAGGGTAATATTCCCTTGATGTCCATCATTTATTTAACGCAACTAAAGACTACTTTTATATGGGATAAATTTATGTTGTTTCTAAAAAGGATATTTTTAGAAATAATACCTAACTGTGTTGAAGGGGATTTTGGAGGCTGGAAAATGACTAGAGCCGTGAAGGATCTCCTTTGATTATTTATTACTCCAAATTATGGTATAAAATTGGTGTACCTACTAGCTACAGCGATTGGTTCGATTCGTTGACAGATGAATACAATGACTAATAATATCAATTTACTTGTACGAACGCAACTGCCAGTTAATAGATACAAGAAAAAGGTGAGCTACGGAGGCGTTGCATAGGGTGCATATGTTACAGTGAAAGACCGAAAGTAGTTAATGTCAACATTCGCCGGTGGATGTCGACAAATGTCAAATGCCTTGGTGAAAGTCCGAACATTTCTTAATTCTATTATACATTCGGACTTTCACCGGTATATGTCGACAAACACAAATGAGGTCCGGTTAATCTCGGACACTGCAGGTCGCGACAAGTTTTTAGAGGGTTCCAGCCCCTTGTTTCAGTTAGCTTTGTCTTCGTCAGTCTAACACAACGTTTGACAGTGCTCCCTAACCTAATTTAATTTTCTTATTAGAAATTATAATTTGTATTCAATGGCTACTACAGTGAATCGTGATAAGTTTTTTTAAAAGTTACATGCCTTAATCAGAAGGTTTGCCGTTTGTCCAATTCGCCAAAAACACAACTTATCACGAAGGAATACGCCAGAGTCCTCATGAAGCCCTGTTTGGTGTTAAACCAAAAAGGGGTATAACATCGTCATCACTCCCTCGCGGGCAAATTTCGAACATTGAGACCGAAGAACAGCTAGAAGCTTTTGTTGAAACAGACATGGATAATGAAAATACCATTGGAACTAATCAGCAACCTGGCACGTCTTCATCTCAAGCACTGACTGACCCGCAACCTGACACGTCCTAGATCATTTACTGTAGCAGGTGGATTTTACGATATTTGCAAAAAGTATATAAATCTTCGCCCATCTAATGCTAAATGCCCATCATTATTTTTAAATTATCAAAATGGCAAATGTACTATTCAAAGAGTAGGCATTAACAAATTATCTTCTATGGGAAAGCCCATTGCTATGTTGTTAAAATTAAAAAATCCCGAATTGTACACAGGACATTCGTTCCGAAGATCATCTGCAACCATTTGCGTTAGCGCGGGAGGTGACATTACAGCAGTAAAGCAGTTAGGGGGATGGAAATCAACCACAGTTGCCGAAGGTTATATAGATGACAACATAACCATTAAAATAAAAAGAGGAAATCAGATTTCAAACGAAATTATGAAACATTATACTAGCTCTAATTACAATGAAAAACCTTGTACTAGCTCTAGTGCCAGTCCAAGTCCCATGATTTTCAATCAGACTCAGATGACTGACAAAGTTATCCCTGGCATGAATTTTAACAATTGTAATGAAACTATTAATAATTATTATGTGAGTAAATAAACATGAATTTATTGTGTATTAATAACGTTACCATTAATAAAAAATAATGTTCAGTTGAAATAAATTTTGGATTTTCTTAATAAACTTATATATATAGTTGTGGATAAAGTATAGTATTCAACACGCGCATAATGGCTATTACCCACTCAGATGTTACAACACTCGCCTCCGGCTCGTGCTGCAATTTCATCTTCGTGGGTAATAGCCATCATTATACGCTTGTTGAATAATATACTATTTCGCTATTGTTGAATGAATGAACACAAAATCCAAAGTAGGTACTAGGAAAAATATCTTGGTTTGTTAATAAACAAAACGTTTATATAGTTTATATTGAAAAATCTTACCTTGGCGTGTGGTTTGAGCCTGTAGAGTCCTTTATGACACCAAATATTGAAACATTCCATCATTTCTTCACCCGATACATATTTAAAAATCACACTACGTAATTTATCAAACGCTGGAGGTTCACTGACACTGTTCATCACTTTTTACTGTTATCTAATGTTTTCCTGATAAAATATTAACTTTCCATATGTTCATTTTCATTTTATTAGTCTTAGTTTGATATTTTTAATTAACTTTATCATGATCCTATCCGAAAAGGACTGAATTTACCTGCCAAAAAAACGACAATAAGAATTGTTAATTGTTGTTTTTTTTAAGATGAAGATCAACGATTAATTTTCCGAATAATTTCTTCAACGAACGTGTCCAATGATCTCATATTTTACATTATTCATATTTATGTCTTGAAATAATTTTTATACGAACTATCAAGAAGTTTGTTAATTAAGATTCTGAACTAGAAAACTTACTTCCTGTTGAGGTGTTGTAGTTAATACCCAAAAATATCCGAAACTTATATTTATGATTCAACTAAACTTTTTAATTGGTTTATAAATTATGTGGGGCGTGAATTTTAATTAAGCGGATTAGGCTTCAAAAACAATATTCATGAGTCGGTTACCTGCAGATAATTTAAAATTCCCCCGGGAAATAGGTCTAAAGAAGCTACTACTTTCCACAGGGACTAAATGGAAGTGAAGGGCACAATAGATCACAAAACAGTCTAACCTATAGAAGTGAAAGTCCAACGGGATTACCTAGAATGAAAAAATGAGGTGTCAAATCCATCCACCTGAAGCGCTAGTTGCAATTGAGTTGTCGAAATAGGCAAGGCAAGGCCGAAAAACAGACAAAGGAAAGAAGAATTTCAGCGATCGTAGTGGATGGGTTCAGAACTATTTCATAACGCTTTTTTTAATGGAAGTTTGTTTTTGAATTACTAATGCCCGATTTCACTAACCATTTCCTAAAGTCAGGTAATACCTAAAACGAATTTAGGAATTCCTAAATGCAATTTACATTCCACCACGCGCTAAGTAATGCCTTAGAGTGATAATATTAAGTATTTCCTATCACTTTTGATCAATCCTGAAAGGATTGTAGGAACAGATTTGCGAGTAAGCCCCCTTTTTGTCCCAATAATATATTGTGGTTCAAAATATCTGTTGCAAACCTAATTCCTTTAGTTTTGGATTGCTAATGAAGGCAACCCATTCATTCAACAACAAAGGGTCATGTTTGGGAAACCTATGTCGTTTTGATGCAATATCTGTACACCCAGGAACGCAACACTTCACACCAACCATTATAAATATTATGAATTATCACACTTAATAAGACTTACAGTACCTAATTAAAACACAAATAACAGCAGCAATTTTAGCTGCCTTAGCTGCCAGGCCTGTTTCGACAACTCAATTGCAACTAGCGCTTCAGGTGGATGGGTTTGAAGCCACATTTTTGTATTCAAGGTCATCCTATAAACTTTTACTTCCATAGGTTAGACTGTTTTGTGCAATAGATATTTCGGATGTCATTGAAAGTCACCAATATACAACAGAGGCAACCATGAGACGCCAAGTGCATGTGAAGTTTTAGTTCCGAATATTTCTCAGTAATAATGCGACACAGCAAATGTCAAATGTCAGAGAATACACGGAAGGAAAATGGCCAGAACGGGCAATGGAATTACAGAGCTACTACCGCCACCTGCCTCTACTTTGTGGGCAATTGATCAAAGACGTATTCATGCAGTTCCAATTTATTAGACAGAGAATTCTTCTCATGTTCTCACCGAACTAACTTTGCTATACACTTGTGCGTCTTAAGGTATCGGTTGACGTGGAGCTGATAACATTCTCTAATAGCAACCAAATTCCGTCATACACGCGCATGTTGTCATAATTGCCAATGGAGATGATCTTAACCTAATAGTGATTTTGTGGTGTCAAATTTGACAGTTTATTGTATCATGAAGATTCAAATACAGTGTAGGCATACCTGTATTGTGGGTTGATGACAGTTCATGGCTTTTTCGGGGCCGAAAAAAGTCTTTAATGTAAATATTTCAGAGCCTTTCACAAATGTTAAACTTTGAAGTTTTCGAACCTCGCCGTAAATATGTTAATTTATATTGGAGTATTTCAATAAATTGTTATTTGCGGTAATAGATTTCTCCGGCAATTATTTTGCCTTCAGTTGGATAGAATAAACTTACTGTTGATTGAAACCGTTTGTGTCAGTGGCTGGTATTAAACTTGAAAGACAATTTGAAGTTTAACCTTATATACATAGCCAAAACTATGTGCAGCAAGTAGAAGATGGAACTTTAAATAAACGTTGATAAATGATGGTTTGGGAGTGCCTGAACAGTATGGGGATATAGTAGTTTGCTTTAGAAAGTGTATTACAATATTGACTACAGTCACTCCTTTTATATTTATACATGAATCTTTCATTTTGTGTAATTTGACACAATGAAACGGCAAGCTCAAAGTTATAGGTCAAAAAAATCTTAGATTTTAACTAAGGAAGAAGTTGAAAAATTTATCCAGGAAGCTCCAAATGAAGAAAGTTTAACGATTAAGGTAATTTACAATATTTTAGTTCCTATTTAGGTTACACATTCATTTATTTTCAGGTGGCTTTAATATTTGGTATTTCTGGGGCCTGTAGAATGGATGACCAAGAATCTGTTGATAATTACCAAATTAATTTTAAAATGTACTTTGCAAAATATTGATGTCTTCGAAACATAAATTAATTCCTTATAAAAATTGGGTTTTAATCGTTCATGTAGAACACTACCTGTATAAGGAATTGAATACGAAATCCTTACTTTTTCTTTAAGCAATTTTGTCTGAAATATTTTCTATAGATTTGCGGAAAATAACTAATTATTAAATTATAAATATAGAAAAGATTGTGGTTGGATTTGCCAAAAAAAAATATTTCATATTTAATATCTTCCGCAATTTTTTATTCGTTTGAATGTCGCTGTTTGTTGTATTTTACGCATTCCGCTCCCAAGTTTATTTAGAAAATTAACGTCCCATGTGGGAAGAAAATGCTATAATTTATTCATAAACAATCCCCTAAAACAAACGAAAAACGGAAGAGACCTCGCAACCCCAGAGTTTGTCTTTGTGTTTTGCTCTATCTAGTAGGAGAAACTGAGTGGACTACAATTAATTAAAATGCCTCTATTTTTTGTGTAGAAAATTAAACTTGAGCTCTCACGGACTAAAAACGGCCTCCTTTGCTTTACAATGTCAACTGTTTCAGCTTTGATTTCGCACCAGAATATTTAAAATTTGTAAAATATACATAATAATCTCAGAAAAAATACAGTTAGTGATCTACAAAAGCTTACGAACAAAATAGTGAAATGACTTATCAGTAGCGGGATGAATTCGAATACTTCTAAATAAAAACCTTCAATAGAGGAGCTCAGTCTAAGGTCAGTGTGGCCAACAAAAAATGTTTTTTTCTGACAAGAGATTCTGACATAAGATTTTTGCTGATGTTTTTTATCATTGCGAACATCTATATTGCTTCCTTAAAATAATGAGTACACCCCCGAAGCGTATAACTTGAAATTTAAATTGACTTTTTAGCTGAATACTCAACATATCGGTGGCCAATAATTCTAGGAGCTTTCGGCAAGTCACCATTTCAATTCTGTTATTCTGTCACTAGTTATGTCAAATGTCAGTTAGTTATATTTATTTTTGTTGATATTCGTTTAATTGTGTATGTCCATTTTCGATTAGACTTTTGTAGCATTTCTCGTTAGTTGTATCTCTATTATTCTAATTACTTCTTCCACTGACATCTGACATAACTGGTGACAGATAACAGAAATGAAATGGTGACATGCCAAGAGCTCCTAGAATTATTGGCCACCGATATGTTGAGTATTCAGCTATAAAGTTATTTTAATAAAGCAATGTAGATGTTCGCAATGATAAAAAACATGCAAAAACCTTATGTTTTGAATGGTATACCTTAACTGTCATTCTTGTCAGAAAAAACCACTTTTTGTTGGCCACACTGAACTTAGACTGAGCTCCTCTATTAAAGACTAGCACCAACCGGTTAAAAGCTAAGAAAATACTCCGCATTGTTCAAAAATACTTCACTGAGGTCGAACATTTAAGCCTGTCGTGTAAACCTATACTTCAATTTCAACTCACTGCATTTTAACAAACTTAAAAAAAAACATTTCATCGCACTACCGGAAATTAAAAGACAGACTTATTTTAAAAAATTTCATATTCCGCCACGGAAAAAGGGTAATAATAACACCCCCGTAGTTTATTCATAAACAATATAAAGTTAAACAGCGAATGCCAAACACCGAACTCGTTTTACTGTGTTTGCTCTACATGACGTTTGTTCTACCGACTGAATTAGAAATTTATCGAGCGTTATGTTATTCTTCGTTGGTATTTCATACAAGGAGAAGCTATTTGAATGGCACAAACCGATTTCAAACGAGCGTACAAGGAAGTAGAATAAAACGGATTTGTTCTAATTCATTTGCTAGTTCGCCCGTAACGCCATTCCCTTTCAATAATGATAACCGTCAAAATCACAAATTTCATCTTCAATAATATACAGTGAGATAAGTCATCATCGTTAAGTTGGTACACCAGCTGAACTAGATGAAACTTTTCGGCTTCTAGTATTCTAGTAAATGATATCAGTTTCTAATGCAATTTGACTCGTTGGATTGTGGGTGGTTGGTACTTAAGTGAGAAGTTTACCAGCTCGATTTTCTATTAAAAGGGCTGGAGCTGTAGGATGGAACGGCGCATTTATGGAACTTCAATTGAAATCCTAGTTGAGCACGGAGATGAGGATGTCGAGGGCTAATGATATACAATATGTATAGGTACTTAGTAAGCCTATACTTAAATCTCCATGCTGAATACCAATACCTCAACTTTCTAAGCTTCACAGCTTAAATACACAGATAGATATGGGGCTTATATACTTCTAGGATTTTCTCCATTACGTCCTTTGTAGATCAATTGTGTGTGCCCTCCTGTTATTCTAGAGTTCCTTGTCTAGAGCCTTTCTTATTACTAGACTTAAAATGCTTAGGTCCTCTTGCCTTAATACCTCTCCTGCACAGTGTGTATTGCTGCAACTATCGTACATTTTTGTATTATTTTCTGTATGTGTCGACTCCATGTCAACTTGTGGTCAAATATAACTCCCAAGTATGTTGTCTCTTGTGCAATTGAAATTTCCACCCTATTACGAACTGGTGAATTCATCCCTCTCAGTACTTTATTCTTGGTGAAATAGGTAACTATGGTGGTTACTTTCATAATGAAATGTTTAATTGTACGCTCATCTCACACAAATGATATATTCGGTTTGAATTCAGTATTTAATTGCTACAATAGATATTTTGAAATGATTATATCAAATAAAAAGCAACATAAAATTGATTAAATCCCCAATGTGAGTGTAGTAAAATGAAACAAGTAGAGTGAAACTGATCAAAACTAATGAGTTAATTAATTCAAAAGAAATATAGCACACAAATGTATTCTTTAGACCGTTAAACGTGAAAAATTCAAATAATTTCTCAGCAGTTACTTCGTGTAGGTTTATGTATTACTATAGATATAATCAGTGTATTGTTTAAAGCACTAGACTGTTTCCTTATTCTCGTGAGAAATAATTACGTTTTTTTTATTAAAACATTGTGTAATTTCATTACAGAACTGAATTATTTATAAATATTATTTATGGGATGTTGGTGAACTTAACAGGAGAACTAGTGATCCAGTTAATTGTTTCATAATGTATCCACTGCTCTAAAACATACTCTGGAGTAGGAGCCGGAATATAATGGGGTACAAGAGAAGATCACGATCTCTCAAAGCCTAGGGAAACTGTGGAATTGCTAAATTCCTAAGTGAAGAGAGCATCCACAAATGGATAAACAACCAGGCGTTGCGCTGGTGGTATGAAACCCCAGGGCAAAAGCACGCAAAATTCTTTCCTATAAGCCCTTCGTCCAAACTGTCACACGACCTACTATGTCAAAGTCGAGAAACGAAGAGGATGATGGTGGGAATGCTGAACGGACGTTGTAGGCTGAGGAAACATATGCACACAATTGGCCTAGCAGATGACAGCCTATGCAGGTTCTGCCAGGAATAAGACGAAACTGCGGAGCACATACTCTGTGAGTTCGGAGACCTAGCAAGAGTGCTGTTTAACTTACTCGGAGAAGAAAAACCGAGGGCAGAGAGCTACGCAAAGGAGGCGGATTCCAGGCTATTAAGTCTAATAAAAAGAATAAAGCTAGATATCGAACTCTAAATATGGGGAGGACTCCAATAGATCTGCAACGGTCGCAGTGGGATAGGACAAAGAGCCACCCCAATTCTAATCTAATCTAAAAAAAACCTTTAATTCTTCTTAAAAAAATTGTAGAATCCGACTAGTTTTGCTAGAATAACATTTCGAAAAAATTCTTTTGCGATATCTATTATTCATTTTGTTCGCTCTTCTTTTTCATTTCATGAATAAACATTCATTCAAATGCAATATTTTTAGGATTCAATCTCTGCATTTTAACAAACAATACCACCATCTCGATGAATTACATCCATTCTATTGAACATAAAAACATCCACTTCCATATTCGAAATGTTTTCACATACATCATCGATTTTTTTCACATTATTTTAGGGTTACCCTTGCTCCGTCGCATACTACAGATGGTCTGAAATGGAGATGAAAGGAATAAAGTAGAAAATAAAGAATAAAGGTTTTAATAATTCAGTTAAGGTTCTTCGTCCCGTCCTTTTATTGGAAGTTCAACCTTATTGAGTTATGTGAATGTCAAAAGTATTAATTTAAATAACACTTCCTAGGCTTTGAAAAATCGAAATATTAATATTTTAAACAATCTCTATTGCTCTATTTCGAGCACTCCGGCTTCGCCGTCGTGCTCGAAAAAAAACGCGCGTATTTAAAGACCTCAATATCCACTTATACTTTAATATACTATTCAAGCATTTTAAGTGACGTCCGGTAATAGGTTTCATTTAGTTGGTAGGAGGTGAGGTTAACCCATGGTTAACCTGTACAGTGAATAATAATAATAATAATATAAATTACGATTATTCTAACTAACGTGTCGAAACTTGACATACCTATTGCGTAATTTATGACTCCCTCCTGAAAGTCATTAACTAAAATTTATATTCGATATCATCACGTTTGTATGCAAATTATTTATATTAAAATCTTCTTTGCTTATATCAATAGTTATTGACCTGAGAATGTTTGAATGTGTATATATATATATATATATATATATATACAGTGCTTTTCAGATAAAAGTATCCACCTTTAATAACTTTTGTAATACTGGTATTTAGAAAAAATCCAAAAACACGTCAAATTATATTGGAAGGGGCAAGCATTATGGCTTATTTAAACTTACTGGAAAAGCCACCCCCTCACCCCCAGCAGCATCCCCTTTATTTTTTTAAATTTCTTTTCATATTTTTTATGTAAAATTTGGATACTCCTCTTTGAGCTGATTTCAAAAATGTATAATACTTGTAGGTTAAAGTGGTTAGTTTATGAGATAAACAATTTTTCTTTTAAGAGCACAAATTTTACTTATTATTTACTTTCACCTTATTTGCCTGTACTAAAATGGGTTGTACAACAGTTCAAACTCTTTAATCTTTTTAACTGTGCTATTTATGCTACTTAAAAAATCCAAACAACAAAAAACTCTACTTTTTATTAAAGATTGACATTGTCAACTAGAATTTGTAGTCACTATTGATAGTGTAATTTGATACATTATTTATTTTGTTTCTCTGAAATGGTTTACTCTTTGCAAGAAAGAATTGAAATTGTAGGTTTATACTACCAAAATAATAATTGTGCAAGAGCTGCTGCTAGAATATTTAACGAATTACATGACGGAAGACATGCAACTCATAAGTATGTAATTCAACTGATGGAGAAATTTACCACAACAGGGTCTGTTTGCAATAAAGTGCATAAGCGAGAGGGACTCGTAAATAACGAAGCAATCCAAGTGGCAATTTTAGGGCAAGTCAGCTTAGAGGCTCAACAACCCCAATAGTTGTCAACAATAAGTAGAGCGATCGGTGTTTCATCTTCTACAGTTTTCCGAGTTCTACATAAATTCAAGTACCACCCATACAAAGTTAAGTTGGTGCACGAGTTGAATGAAGATGATTTTGATCGTCGTCTAGAGTTTTGCGAATCAATGACGCAAATTATCAATAACAATCCACAATTGTTAAATATTTGCTTTTCTGATGAATGCTCATTTTCATTAAATGGCTTAGTAAGTAGGCATAATTGTACATATTGGGCTGAAAGTGATCCACATATTATGCGTGAATTCCTTACACAACATCACCAAAAGTTAAACGTTTGGTGTGGTATCCTAGGTGACCACATTGTCCGACCTTTCTCCATCAACGGAAATTTAAATGGTGAATCATATCTTGAGTTACTCAGGGAAGGGGTTGACCCACGTATTACAACAATAATAGAAAATGATGATAACCTTTCCGAAGATTTACTGGTATTTCATCAAGACGGAGCTCCCCCACACTATGCTATGCCTGTCCGACAATTTTTAAACGAAACATTCCCCGCTCGTTGGATAGGTAGAAGGGGGCAGATGATGGAGTGGCCACCTAGGTCACCGGATTTAACACCCCTAGACTTCTTTTTATGGGGGTATTTAAAAACAAAAGTTTATGCTACCCAACCAGAATCTCTGGATGATTTACGAGAGAGGATAGAAAATGAATGTCGACAATTAAATCCAGCCGTATTAAGCAATGTCAGATAGGCATTTCAAAATAGATTATACCATTGTATGGAAGTGAATGGTACTCATTTTGAACACTTATTGTAACTTCATAATAAATAGCACAGTTAAAAATATTAAAGAGTTTGAACTGTTGTACAACCCATTTTAGTACAGGCAAATAAGGTGAAAGTAAAAAATAAGTAAAATTTGTGCTCTTAAAAGAAAAATTGTTTATCTCATAAACTAACCACTTTAACCTACAAGTATTATACATTTTTGAAATCAGCTCAAAGAGGAGTATCCAAATTTTACATAAAAAATATGAAAAGTAATTTAAAAAATAAAGGGGATGCTGCTAGGGGTGAGGGGGTGGCGTTTCCAGTAAGTTTAAATAAGCCATAATGCTTGCCCCTTCCAACATAAATTGACGTGTTTTTGGATTTTTTCTAAATACCAGTATTACAGAAGTTATTAAAGGTGGATACTTTTATCTGAAAAGCACTGTATATAACTCAACGTTGAATATTAGTTCTTTTTCAATCAAAAAAGTTTGCTCTTTTCCAACAGACTCACATATTTAATTCTCAAAATACGAGGGATAATATTCAAGATTTTTTTTGTGTAAGTAAATATTGGTATTGGAAACCGAATTTTTTGCAAGTCCATATTGACATTTCCCTTGGACTGTGAATAATAGTTCACGATTTTGCCTTAAAGGTACAAAACTAGATGCTACTGAAAACTCTCGGATGTTTGGTTTTTGAACTTAAATATCGTTTTGACTATTGAAATATGAAAATGGCTTTCGGGCGTTTAAACGTTTTGCTTACTTTGCAAGAAATGCCAATTTTAAATATTATTTCAAATAAAATGGTAGCAACATTACACAACTCTATGAAAATACGCTATCTGAGGATTTAGAATCAATAACATATCTACATGTCTCGCAATAACTAAGGTTAGATAAAGTTTTTGGTACCTATGTGACTTTAAAAAGGCTGTCGCTACTCACACATATTTATATTTCACCAAACAAACACTGTAACTTTCAATGTTCATAAGCAATCTGCTACGCTCCATATGAGCCTGATTTGTGCAATTGGAATTATCCGCAATTTTCTCTGGAAGCCTCAAAGCAGCTGCTAATGGAGGTCGATAGTATATTATCAAGTGCTCCTTCGATGTCAAGAAATATGGCCACCGGAATATCCTTGTTGCTCAGAGAATGGGTTTTTCCTCACCAAGGTTGTTGGTATGCCAGCTGCCAACTAACTGACCAGAATAGCTTTATACAGTCTAATAAGGATGGGTGGAAGTAATTCCTGTCTGGTTTGCATTCTTACCAGGTTATTTGGAGGGCTGAAATGATTTGACTGCCCATTCAACTGCCAGTGCTATGATAACTTCCTTGGCGACCTCAAAAATAGGGGGATATCCAGGGTCAAACTTCCAAGAGAGTAAATTTGCAATCTGGTCGTTTAATAGACTCTATCTTGGCCTAGAGAGAACTTTTTTTTATTTTAGCTTAACGTGCCTCGACAACATCGTGGTCATTGGCAAAAGAAACAAATATTTACATATAATTATAACACATTTTAAATTAGATTTTAAGGTATAGAACAGTAGCTTTCAGGATCTGTAAGACATTCTTGATTTCGGTAGGGCAGTGGAGCATTTCCTTAAGGTTAGGCATGAGATCCAATTGTTGATATGTAGCAGAAAATTGTTTGCAGTCCGTCAGTATGTGCTTAACGGTCACAGCTATGGCAAACGGGAAGATTTCCTGAAGACATCAGATATCCGTGTGTGAGTTTGGTATGGCTGATTCGGATTCTTCTAGTTATAGTAGCCTCTCTCCGGGTTAAGAAGTTAAGGGAGAGAGGAGAAGTGGATGGATGGATATCATGAAATGCTGTCGTGCTATCGCGCCACAGGTGTCGCCAAGAATCTTGTGTAACGTTTTTGAAGTGTATCTTTAGGTCGGATGCGAGTAGGACAATGTGTGTTGGGCTGCTGTTAGTGGTAGCTTCTTTCGCGTGGCGGTCCGCAGTTTCGTTACCATCAATATCTTGAGCAACGAGAGTTTGATAGATGTCGTGTATGTTCTGGACAATTGGGTGGTCAGTGAAGATTGACTTGATTGACTGAATGGAGGAAAGGGAGTCAGTGCATATTGCAATATTTTTGTGGGGTAGGAGGATGCTTTTGAAAGCTTTTCTAATGCGAGGAATATCAGTTATACTGCCACAGAACTTCTTGCTAGTGAAAGTAGGTGTCTAATTGTTAAAACTTCTAACAAACGTTCACCAAGAAGTAGCTATTTTTTTAAAAACATTTTCAGCAGCTCAATTCTTCTTGAAAAACAACCCAACTTTCACTTTGACTATTGTATAATCAAGTAACTTCTTCAAACATTCATCTACGCAAACTAAAACTATATAAACAAATCTAGTTATAGATTTAAACTAATTAGAAGTTTGTTGATCAAGATATTCTTTACTATTAATTTCCCTTGACTGTTTAGGAAGTGGTCACCGCGTAAACTCTATAAAATTGAGTTAGCTACCAATTTATCTATGTTGAGTTGAATTTACCAGGGCTTTGATACATAGTTATTTCGAGACATACCAAAACATGAATATGGAATATTCTATAATGGAACGTGAATAACAGATCTTCGGGGAATTTCATTCGTAAATTGTCTTGGGAACTTAGTTTCATAAAAATGTTAGTTTGAACCAACCGGCAAAATATAGATATATACAGAGTTTGTAGCAAAAAATAGAATGCTAAAGAGGCTAATAAATCATTTACGTATCTTGTTCGAAGTGGAAAATTGCTTGAAACAATATTTAGCCAAGAGAAACTGTCTTTTACGTTCATTTATATGCTTTTATCAACGAGGTAAATGGAAGAAGGAGGGAAGTTAAGCGTGGTGGTAGTGATTAAACCAACTTTCGGCGGAAGTCGCCATATTGAGAAGCCACATTAGTGACATTAGTTATCAATTCTTGTCAACATAGATAACCTTAATATACTGAAATGTGTCAAATTAAAAAAGCCACTTAAAAAAATAGTGATTTCTAGTATTAGGAAGGTTATTTATGAGTATTAGTATAAATTTGAGTTGATATTGTAACGTTTATTCTAATTTATATTTACAATTAATTTATATGTACAG
>CAJUYH010005916.1:0-11587 GCA_910591685.1 Galerucella tenella
ATATATATATATATATATATATATATATATATATATATATATATATTACAGAAAGTAGAGAGAAAAGAGAGTATGTAGGTTAGATAGAGATGTATATGTAGCAATATATAGACATTGTTTGAACCGTCGTACTTGTACCGCAAATTTCTCCATTGCAAGATTCTCTCCAGACCGTCGTCTTCTCACGCTTGCACTCGAGCTACTGATGGTGCATCATAGTAATGACGATGCAGGCATGCCATATATATATATATATATATATGGATGCAAATGAATAACTCTTGAGTTTGTTTATTGCAGTGAAAATAATGCGTATATTAGAAACTCATCTGGTATATAATGCGATATATGCTCTTGATGCTGGAAAGTGAATGTGGAATTTGCATTCTCAATGACGACGCTTTTAAGTTTCCATCCAACAATGTTTAATATGTATTATCTATGCGTATATTCCTTTGAATAGTTGAGATTGTTATGCGAAAATTACGCCATTCTCAGCAGTACAAAAGACCTTTATTGTTGGTACTTTGTGAATGCATACTTTAGTTTCAACGTAATCTCATGTTTAGGCAGAATATGTAGTTTTCATTCGATATTATGTTCATTATGAAAATAATTTAATTTTCTTGATATATATTCCATTGTGGCATTTGAATTATGATGAAGAAAAAGAATTGTATGCTGTTTCACAACGAGAATATGTATGAACAATATGCTCTAATTGGGTATTTTAATTGCATTTGATCACCAAAGTATTTCTGTTTAATTGTGAATTTATATTTTGAAAGCACTCGATCTAATAAAACTTGACGGTTTATTTTTTAATTGAACATTAAATAACCGGGCATGATATATTTTCTAAAAGAAATTGGATTTGAGCTTATTGAGTGTATGGCTAACTTTTAATAAGGGTCGCCGTGGACCCGTACACACAAACAACTTTTAGTTTGCATTTGCTATATATTGTGACCTGGTAATTCTTGGCATTTTTCACATCATACAATTTTTTCCACAGTTAACAATCAAAGTATGCATATATATTAATTAATCTCAAAAAATTGAAGAATAATTTTACTTGTATAATTTAAACAAGAATGTAAACAGAAGATTGACCTACTTTATCAATTATAATTAAGTAATAATTATAAAATGTGCTAGGTGTTTGATACTATATTTTTAGATATTCAGTGGTAATTTCCGATGCGATTTTTCCAATATACGACGGAGCTTTGTTCATGAAATATCATCAACTATGTACATTTATATCTATATATTCTAGTCGATCGGTGGTAGTACGCCAGGGACACCGCATATTTTTCCATTGGAGCGGAAAAGCAGTGGAGGAGCCGGAACTTTCCCTTAGAGACAGTCTTTATCGTTGTTGAGGTCCTCATGGAGTTGTGAGAAAGATGGAGGGATATGACGAGATGTTCTCTTGAGTAGGGTGAATGAGGTTATGTACATATATGTAATAGATGTAGTGGTTGAACAGAGAGAAGTAGGGAGAGGGGGGGAGGGGGATGTAACATATGATGCAAGTGTATTGGAAATCTATCGGGCATCGTGATCGCACAAACTTCATGCTGAGAATTTCAAACGATTTTCCAATAAGCATGTCGTCGCGGATATTCCAACTTTCTTTTGCAGTGTTGCACAATTTTTTATATTTTATATTTCATATTTGCAATCAATTCAATATTTTTGCTATTGATTTTGACTCCTTCTTCAATCTATAAGACGTTATTGTTTTTAAAAAGTTTTATTTGAATGAAATTAAATCAAATCAGCATAACTTCTAGTGCTTTAAGTATCATATATAGATAGAGGAATGGAAGAAAATTAAATTTGAATAAATCACTCGGTGTAAAAGTGTGGCATCAGTGAATTATAGTCATTTATTTAAAATTTTTCTTTTACACTTGACGCTAACATTCGATGCATATCAGAGTTCTATGTGAAATGAACGAAGCTTTTGAACGAAGCTTTACTGAACTTCAAATACTAGGAATGGGAGAGTAGAGCGGTGTATGAAGTCAGTTTGTAAAGGTGGATCAAAGGAACTTAAATATTTATTAGAATTTAAAAGTTCTTACCCTGCGGTGTATTTAAGAGTTTGCTCAAGTAATACGAGAGAAAGATATAGAGCTATATGATGAAGAGAGGTGAAACAGAAAGGAAAGGTCTAGTCTCGTACTTTCACTAAGGAAGATATACAGCAATGCACCTTGTAACTTACAAACAAGCCCGTATATACATTGTGTCGATCAAACAAAGTATTCTGACATTAGATGTTAAATTTCACCTGATGATCAAAAACTTCACGTGTCAGATGGATTAAAATATCAAATTGCGTAGTTGTACACTGCCACGTACTATATATATTATACCTTTCAAAAGATATATAACAACTATTCACGCAAATAGTACTCATGAATTTTACACGAATATTCTGACGGACGTTATCATGGTCACGAAATGCTTAGGATGAAATCGCATGTGTTCATCCATCCCATTCATTCACCTCTTATATGCCAAATGTCGAGAATTCCTTGGCGTATTTTATCTCAGAGTTATGAGAGTAATACAAAATTCAGGATTCAAGAGTGTGTGCGTGCATGCGTACATGTATGTGAGTGTGTTTGAACGGTCGTTGACGGAGACGACAAGATAAAACTTTTGACGATGCTCACAGAATTTTTAATACTAATACCTTGAAAGTAAAGGTGTTATAAAAAGAATCTTAATTAACTCGTTATATCTTTGTTGTTATTTGTCTTGGAAAATTTTTTATATAACTCCTATATATATATATATATATATATATGAAGGAGTTGTCTGAAAATTATTATGGTGCAATGCTAATGAACTTCCGTTTATATTCAACGTCACGTGCTCGTCAACATCCAGTCGGGAAATTGTGTAACTGTGTTGGACTGAGAGAGATATTCAGTTTACTACAATCACAGTTGTATTTGACTCTGTGCACATGGATAAACATTTATGTATATATTTAGATAGTATATACAAAGTGTATGGTGTATATATGTCAATGTCCTCTTTGCGAAACTCGTAGACGAGAGCAGGAGAGAAAGTTATATATATTATACGAGGTCATCACACGGTGAACTTCGAAAGATTCTATTTAAATATAAAAATTCAATAGATTATCTGGAATAAATAAACAAGATATGCAAGCTTATATTGGAAGGCTCTTTATATATACATGTGTATACTCAAAACTTTTTCATTAGAGAAAAAACTTTGTATAAGTTTGATGATTATATTTTTCGCACAATATTAAAAGCAATAATGATTATTATTGTGAACAAGAAAATAGTAAAAAAATTCAACTTTCATTAAACTATAACTAATTTTCTTCGCCGTTAATTTTTTTTTCTATTCTTTTAATGGCGACACACTCATATATACAATTGCCTCTATGTTTATTTATATATATATACAATAAATTTCGTTGATCTTCAATTATTTCTCTTTTCATCTTCATACCGAGTGCCAGCTATCATGTTGATTATCATTGATGCGATTAGAGATGCACCACTGTATATATTCCACTTAACGTTATACATATGACATATGAGAAAAAATAAATCATAATGACTATTTGATTATTCTATTGACGTCGTACATTGAACACAGAAAATAGATAAAGAATATTGTGTACAAAGTATGTTGCAAACGTTTCTCATGTATATTAGATAATGATTCATTAACATTGTAAATAAATGTCAATTGATGGCAATCACTAAGTCACCCAACTCTTTTTCTCGCAATCCCTTTCTCTCTCACTCTTTTCATTCTCGCAAGACTGCCAATTAAAGTTTCGCATGGATGGTAATTTCGGACAACGCTTGCAGCCGTGCGCGCACACGCGGTGCATTGGCCTCAAGGGAAATAAGCGTCGTTGATGCACATTTGCACAACGCACTCAGAGATACGCCACGAAAAATTTTCTTTTCTCTTCTTTCACTGCTTCTCACTCTACCCCTCCACACAATCCACCATTATCCGACCTATTTATACTCTTTTATATCCGTCCCCGTTCATTATTTTAATTCTTCCTTTCGATGTGATCTAATAATTTGCTTCTCACTATCTCATTGTCTTTTATTCTATTTTATATTTTACCATATTATGCTTGAAAGAATATGTATAAAATACTCGGATTTTTTTTGTATATATATATATATAAAGTATCGCCTCTCTACATATTTTCTAATTGCAGATATGATTGAATATTATGTGTGTGCAGACATTTGTGTTTTTATACGCGCTGTTTAGTTATTTCTTCAATGAGAATATTTGGCATTTCCATCGTTAAACTTTTGCCAACATGTATTTTCACAGTCGAATAAATTTATCAAACATTTTTATATATATGAAGATTTGCTATCGCATTTATTGCACTCAGTAAAAATTTCTTGTCAGAGAACACAATGGATGGCTTTTGGATTGTTTGTCTACCACTAATACGTTTGTTCTTGTATTTTAACAGATACCAAGTTAAGTCGTGATCGAAAAAGTTGGTCATACCAATTCATACATGATATGTATCGCAAAAGTAAATGATAAATGTGTATTCATATGAATATATGTCATAATAAAATCACTATGAGGTATTAAAAAAATATATAGTAATAGATGAAAATAAAATCAAATATCGCAGTTAAATTGCAAATGTTGAGATTTAAGAATTGAGATAAAATTCAAAATACATTTAAAAAACAAAGGCCGCAATAAAACTGGATGGAGAAAAAAACTTTGATGTAAAAAGGAAGCACTTTCGAAATTGTATGTTGTTAAGGTCGTAACAAAAGCAAAATGCCGTAAAATTTTTATAGAATAAGCAAAAAAGAAGTGTGAATAATCACATCACAAAGCATTGAATTTATACTTAATATACCTTCATACATAAAAATCAGATTTAAAATTAAAAAAATATAACAAAATTATGATTGTCAATTGAAATTGATTGATGTATGGATATATTCGCGGAAAATTTATTACATTATATACTATATATATATATATATATATATATATAAATAGAATTTGTAGACGAATGAAAGCTGTGTATTGATCTTTCATTTATATCCAGGATCAATTACGAAACTTTTAGATTATCTGCGATTTATTCTATTTTTTTTTTTCCATGTTCCATCTTATATATATTTTGTTTTTTCTACTACCGTTTTATGGCCAAATCAAGAGGTTCGATTAAATGTTTGACAGAGATAGAGGAAGACCGAGTGAGAACTGATGATGGTGGAATGGTTCATGGGACATTTTCTCAATTGGTTTCCACGTCTATAAAATTCACTCAGCGAACCTGAATCAAATAACTTCCTTAGCAATAAAATAAAAGGAATAATATATATGAATATTCGATTTGTGGTTTAGAATATGATAAGTATATGCCTATTGATTGCTGGACTATCCAACTATTTTTTATATTTACTCTTGAGTTATCATAGAAATGAAAAGAAATGGGAAATAAATAAAAGAAAAAAAATTATTCTTAATGATACAGAGAAAGGAGAAATAAACGAGAAAACGAGCATTTTTTGAGTATTTCATTTGCCTTTCAAGGGATATATATACATAATCAGTGTGATACGCTTGAAAAGATTGCAATTATCGCACAATCTCGAAAAATAGTCAGCGTCTTTCTTTTGAATATTTTTATACATACATATATATTTGTTTGAAATTCGTTTGTTCGTTCATATTTTTTTTCTCACTGTTTCATTTAAAGTGCCACAGTATATATTTATATCGCATCTTATCAAGACCTGTACATCAATTTCTTTGTATATCTATTTATATTCAATTCTTTTCAAGAGTTTCTACACTTCATTATATTTATTATTATATATACGATTGAAAGATGCAAAGATTTCTTCCACTTTGCAATATTCCATAACTGCAAACTGTAACACATTCTCACACGTCAATATAAATAATGAAATAATAAAGAAAAATGAAAATATTGCTGTTACATTTTTAGGAAAACTGATATTTATTATTTATGAATTGAAATTTGAAAAATTTTCGTTGCATCATTGATGTATTCTGTCATATATATTGGTAATACTTCGATGCAAACTAAATCGCTTCGAACAGGTTGATATCAAAGCTGATCACTATGTGATACCGCAATTACTTACACAACAAACAATCAATACTACATTTGTATAGATAAGTATCATACTCTATTGAAAATATTTTTCCATGTTTAAATACTTTTCTCAATAAAATTGGAAATAAAATCTGTAATATAACGATACATATCTGTACATGACTCATAAAATCTCTATATGAGATGATTAAAATTTCTATATACTGGAATATTTTCATTTGATATCGAAATTTTATACACGGCATATGAGTATATATATACATGAAAGAAATAGATATACAGAAAGAGAAAAATAGATGAAGGATAATTTCCCTCGACGAACGTATAGAATTATTGAAATAATCGAATTTTTAAATTGTCCCTGGTACGAATATAAAATTTATGATCGTCTCTGTGCGCCACTTTACTATACATGTCTTACGAGCGGTCGTTACTCTTTCACGAATATTTATATTGCTTACAATTTGTAATATGAAATTGGTATTTGTATTGATATACGAACATTAGTTGCGAAGAAGAATAAGTATTGGCTTTGTTATTTTTAAACCAACTTGATACAGTTCCAGGCAAAAACTTTAATATTTTAAAGTGCACTTAAATTTATGTCTGTGTGCATTGTTAGAAATGTATATTCTTTTGTATTTACCCAATCGACATATAGAATGACTGATTATCTATTGAATATATATATATATCTCACTCAGTTATAAGTTAACATTTCTATTTCTTTTCTCTATTTATCAATCGATAATTGTGAAAGTACATTTGGCCATTCGTTATTGAACTATGTCAAATGATGTCAATTCTATGAAATAATAATTATATACATTAATAGATTGAACGCTATATAACATGACAATGATTTCCATAGAAGAAGACATTATTATCATATAAAAAAATATTCTTTCAGTAACGAGCTACATATAAAGACCGTTCATTTTCAATTTCCTCTGTGTATATAAAATAATTTATTCTATACATTGAAAAAATAATACAAAGTCAATTGTCATCATTGTATATTTTGCATATATATATGAGTGCGTGTACGCGAATATGGCGATGAATAAAATAACAAAAACTTATAGAGATATATATGTGTGTATTTCTCGGAGAAATATTCGTATTCATATTACTTCAGGGAATCAAATAAATAATATAATATTATATGAAATTTGTCAAAAAAAAAAAAAAAAAAAGAAAGAAATATAATATTATCAATAATATCAAAAGATTGAAAGGAAGAGATATTACAATGCAATGCAATTGAAATGAATGAAGGTTAAATTTTATCTTCATTTCCGTCATCATTATATTTATCCTTTGTTTATTTTCTTTTGTGTTGAGTGTATTGCAATTTTGAATGTTTTTTACTATTATTATTTGTCTTTAAATTATTTAAACATTATTCCATGATGTTGAATACATATCTAAACCTGTAGAGCAGATCAGATGGGCACACAATCATGAATGATATACGTATATGCACAAGGTACATATGGCTCACTCGGTGCTATGTAGTACCAAAGTCCACGACCTACATCGTCGATTTTTGGCCATGAGTGGTGCGAGTGGCATATCGAGGTTGTCCGCGCGACCTCGTTGCCCCGAATTACTTTCGCCCGGTTTAATCGCGTGAAACGAGAGTGGCTACTGTGTGGTTCGCCACGTTTCATTTTTCTCTCTTAATACATTGCACCGGGGATTCCCAAAAAAATTAATACAAAAAAAAAACAGCAAAAAAAAAATAAACGATGATATATAAATGAATTGTCCTTTATTTTCTTTCCACTTTTTTTTTTCGTTAACTGCATGTTATAGTAATAATTATTTACTTGAAAAATTTGAATCAATTCAAATTAATTGACTCTTGATGCATTATACAAAATATGTCCTATAGTACATAAATTTATTTATAGGATAATAGAATTCGATAATATATCAAACAATCCGAATCGTTGGTGAGATCGTTCATTCAATAGCAAACAGTTTTTTTTTCCAATATTTCAATACAAAATATTAAATGAAACTTGATTAGCCAACCAACAGACTCATTTTCATAATTAACTGAACTTACTATGCCAATTCTCTGAATTAGTTTATAATGAATGTAATGATATTTGCACAAAGTATGACAAATACTCGTTTCCTCGTTGAATCTTCCAAGTATAGTAGAGGAAGAAGTTATGTATATACATATATCTATATACATTTATACGTTTATATACTATCTAATTAATGTACTCTAATCGTCCAACAATGTTACAAAGCAACAATGCCGCGACAAATACTACGACAAAGTGCGCACATAATACTGTAGCAATTAGGTGTGTATGTACTTTATTTGATCCCGAGAGAATCTCATATCACAAAAAAAAAGTAATTTAATAGTTTTTCATTAGAGTGTCATCACTTTTTCTCCCTATTTCACTTCGTCTTTACGATTCTCATCATAAATTCTAAGATATATATATATATATATATATATATACATATATATACCGTGGAGAACAAATTACAATATGCCAATACCGATATTAAAAAAAAAAATAAAATTGATTTTCCTTGTCGTTTAAAATGCTTTGCTTAAACGAACCTTTACATAACATAAATGAAATACAAATTAGAGGTAACTTTGACGTGTAAATTAGATATACAGTTCGTCGTTTGTGGGCGTGTTGACTTGTCTGAAAATTGACGTAATATGTAGCGGGAGAAAATGTTAAAAGTCCTTTTGCACTTGGAGACATTGAATGCAAGAGAAGAGGTTATTTACCCTGTGGAATCTATGTATACATATACAAGTGCAAGCTATTCAAAATTACATGTACAGGTAGACACTCATATATATATATATATATATATATATACAGATATATAAACCACCGTTGACGCAGGTACAGACGAAAGTAGAAGCTTGAAGCGCTGATCTGCTCTCTCTTTGGCGCTTTTCCGCAGCGATAATGAGACAGAAATGTCGCAGGAAATCGTGTATGTACATAAAGTATATGTAAAACAGTAGTAGTAAAATATATATATATGGTAATATTAGCAGCAGTAACAGTATTGAAGTAGTACTAGTAGTAGTAGTTGTAGTAGAGCGCGAAGATCAAGGAAGAGAGAAGTATACGGACACGAATGCTCTGGTAGATATGATGCAGTGATAAATTTAATTAACCAGTTCGTGTTGACTAACGTCGCATGAATTTTAGTACGAAACCCAATGAATATCAAATTTTCGCTATATATTGTATATATATATATATATATATATCCCATCAGACAATTAAAATGCGCCGAAGAATGTCCAAAAAAAATTCATCAGCGTGATGGAACAGCCATATAGATAGATATACGATATATATTTTTTTTATATTTAAACGTATACATATATGAATCAGCTGTATTGTGTAGCAATCAAGTGAAATAATAAATGGAACGATATTATTGGATTCTTTCGATTTGAAATGAAAAGTTTATTCGAATATAAAAAACAAAAATATGGGATAGGTATATAAATACAAACTGTGGGACGCGGATGTATTAATGAGATGCAAATTAGCTGTAGACACGAAACTAACGAATTTTATAGACGCAACGTCATCGTTATTATTATATATATATATATTTTTTTTTGCCACGGTGCTCTTTACTTTCGTTTAATCTATACTGCTGCGTGAGTATATATATGTACATGTTAATGAACATCCATATATATACATTTATCTTGTTAAATATACGCACATGAACGTATAGAGTGTGGGTTTGGCGCGTTTTCACTGAAACATATGCAAATGCAACTCGTGAACGAAATTTTTAACAGCTTATACTAGGCTGTCATGGTCAATATGTGTATGTGTGTATATACGTGTGTATATATATGGATGTGGGGTGGCTAATGATATGGGGCGAGTTATGAAATTCAAATGAGCTTCGAATTATCACGACGTAGCGATTTTATTCTTTTCTATATATTCATTCGTTCTTTCATTTTGATTACATATGCATATATGTATATATATAATCGTCGTCAGTAATCTGTCAACTAGTGAAATGACTTGAAATGACCTTTAGTATAAAACACTTCATATACGAATGAGCCAAACGTGAACATATCACGTAATTTTCTAACGACTCGATTGATGTCTAAAACTTTTCACAGTCACCTATATATCATCTTTACTTGTTCATTTACTTCTATCTACGAATGTATATGAATAGATATCTACTTTTCGTTATTGTTTATTTTATTCTATCTCTCAGTGAAATAACTCAGTGAAAGATTGACATTAATTCACGAATGTCACTGCATATTATCGCAATTTATAATACTGTCAATGCTTCAATAATTTTCCATAGATTTTTTTTATATATTCATTGTAATTTCATATTGAACGGAAATTCCTGAAGTAAAATAATTTTGTCACATGTCAAAGTATACAATTGAATTGCAATAATAGATAAATATATATATAATAAAATTCCAAATTGAAAAATATAAAACTTTATATCGTATAAATTAATAATATTATACAATGTAATTGTCAAAGTCACATGTTCAAATGCGTCACAGACGAATGTAATTTCACATGAGACAATTGATAGGTGTCCTCCGCAGACATTTCATGAGATAAAATAAATTATATATAGATCAATTGAATTACTCGTGCACGCGATTCAATTCCATATCAAACTATATATATCAAATTGTCCCCGCGCACAACAACTCAACTATCAGAATCAAAGAGTTAAATGTTTGCTGTCGTGGATAAGAAATAAAGAAGAGAATGATAAAAAAATATATATATATCAATTGAGGAGACTTTCGTCCAGTCCACTCCGAGTTAATGGATCTTCATTGACTTTTTGTCATGCCTACGCCCACACATGGAGTTCCATTGAGTCGAATGAAGGAACTAAATACACTACTCGATCTCCTTTTCTCAATCGTCGTTAAATATATACAGATATATAATCATTCGAGTATTGTATAACTGTACTTATATGATAGAATGCAATCGATTCATTTTTTCTTTTTTTTTTCCAATAGATATTAGATACATAGATGAATCGTCTCACATCAGAGAGACATACCGTCAAACCAATCAGAATTTTCGTTAAACGTCACATAACTATAAATACATGTGTATATATATGTATATATAGATATATAAAAGATTTCTCATGGGTCAGCTCGTTAATTAGTAACAAATTTTTCACGATGCTATTGAGCGCACTGCAAACTTCGCGCGTATTTGCTTGTTGAAATTAATTTCACTTGGGGACGTTTAATCACAATTCGAGAGAGAACCAAAAGTTTCAATGTATATATAACTCCATGGGGAGAAACTTATGACTGTATAAAACAGTGAACGAGATGTAGACAATGAGCCGAAGAATAATAATGAAAAAAAAAAAAAAAAAAAAAAAAAT
>CAJUYH010005916.1:16058-33356 GCA_910591685.1 Galerucella tenella
TTATAGGATTGGTAATTGTTGATTGTTCTGTGGAAAATTGTGCTTGTACAAATTTCAATGATTAAAATGTAGCGTTTCATTTATTGAATCATGATAAGTGTAAAAAAATTTTGTTATTGCATTGTATTTTTTTTTTTCCACCTGGAGCAATATTTTCTTTTCACAATTAAAATGATCCCACGATACTACTGGAACTCGCCAGATGTTTCGAAATTCTCAACTTATATTTATACATGGATGAATAATTTTATGCATATGTAATATATTGATGTCATTAGGAGTTTATACAGTTCTTTTTACAATGCAAAACGTAAATAATTCAAAATATTATACGATGAATTGTCTAATGACACATCAAAAAAAAAAAATCAAAAAATAACTTCATCACAATTTGGCTGCTTGTGTTCAAATTTAAATGCATATTACATTTGAGTGAAAATTGGAAACCATTTGTATGTAATGACGCGACGCTGATGTCATGATTTTATGCACAATTCGCACATAAATATATATATATATATATATATTTATATATATAAAGACAGAATGAATTATGTATTATATGCCAGAAATATAATGTGGTGCTTTAGAGTTGCTCGAAGGAAGCTGAGAATATCTACGGAAATGGTTATGGCAAAAGGTATTTTGCCACGGGGGAGTGGACAGTCGAAATTGCAATCGTGATATAATCCAAAGTTCTATCGTACGCAAGTATACATATACATGCATAAAAGGTTATATATATATATATATATATATATATATATATATATATACAAAATTTAAACTTTTCCATTACGTCAGAGAAGTTGATTAGACAGTTGTACCGTATGGGCAACTCATGGGAGTTCTCCGGAACAATTACCATTCGCTAGATAAATGTCCCATGACAACTGCAGTATGTGTCAATATCTCGTTGGTACCAAGACTCATACACGCAAACAACTGTGTTTCATACATATATTTCTACATACATGTATGTGCTTAAAATATTTAGTTGCATGTAGACTCAATGAAAAAAGAATACAAGGTGATTTTGTATACGTCAGAATAATAGAAAAATTGATTTTCATTGTGTGAATAATTATAATTATAAATCTGTATAAAAATATTTATATTTATTCAGTCAATTGACAATGTGTGTGTGTGTGTGTGGTATAACTGAGTATACGATTATCACTTTAACATTTGTACTGTATATGGATTGCACTAAATGTGCCAGGGTAGGACTGTAAAATTTATCGTATCATACATTGTCAATAAATTTGAATTGCGGTGAATCATAATAGTTGCAATTTTTTTCCCCTAGACTGGACATTTATGCAGCGAGAAATCAATTATATACACGTTTACATAACTGTCAATTATTATAATATGAAAGCTGTACCAATGAAACTAGTATTTCTCATAGCTATCATAACTGTAAATTATTGTGATGGCTTCTATTTTATTTCCTCCGTATATACAATAATAAAATGGATAGAAATTGACTGTACTATTGAATTTATTAATTGAACCCTGATATATATTTTGCATTGCGAAACATATGCAAATGGAGCTGTACCTGAACAGGAAGCAAAAGATATAGAATATAATGAAAGTGAGATAAAATTCAAAATTATAAATATAAATATTTTATCGATTTTCTTGAAGACCGCATAAGTAAAAATGAGACTAAGCCAGTTAAGTCTTTGCGATAGATGGATGCAGGTACATAAACATCATCTTCTTTTGATTGCAAGCAATGTTACGACAACCATACACCTGCCACAAGACCGTTTGGCAGTTCAAGAGGTCTATCGATTTGCAATTGAACACAACTGAGTCGGCAACTGGCAAGTATCGTCTTGCCGCACAACTTTATATATATATATATTTTGTACGTCGGAAGTGAGTTCAAAGTACAGCAATTTTGATAACTTCTCGTCCCTTTTCTCTTACGTCATCTGTTACTCCCACAAGATTGTCCACTTCGTTATCTATAAAACTGACAAAAAGTTTTCGTATAACAATTGCATTTATATACGTATATACAATTCAATTGAATTCAATCTCACATATATATAATTGAAGTAAAATAAAAATTACCTACATATATATATATATATATATATATATATATATATACAAATAAATATATGTTATATCGAAAGTTTTAATACTTGAAAATTTAATAATTTTATCACTTTCACTTTTTGTCTTTACCGTGTATATATGCGCCAACAATAATAATTATTAATATATATCCGCACGCAACAGCACTCGACGCGCACGTGCGACGTGTTTATCACTACTCTTGTATACATATAATATACAATCTTATATATTATATATATATATATATATGTGTGTGTGTGTACTTCGCAACGTTCCCGGACGCGATAATAATTTCTAGGCCTGCTACACCACGGACTACTACCTTCGCTGCACGAACAAAGAGCACGTAGTGCACAGCATAACGCATTATGCCATTTTGCACACTGAGAGGCTGTGTGAAGCATAAGACGTAAGTATGAAACTAGCGAATATATGTCGGGAATCTGGAGGGAAAGATATAAGGTATAGAGGAAGGAAAAGACTGCCGTAATGCTAGAAATTCAACGACTTTACAGCGTTGTGTCTTGCGACAATAAATCTTTGCGTTCTTTCCTCTTCAGTTCCGGCTATAACCATATATATATATAGTTATATAGTTATATAGTTATATTGTATATTTATATATATATATATATAAATGCGCACTAGTAGCGCCTTGACGGTTAATATTTCTCGAGATTCTGCCAATTAAAATGAAACGCCACAGTGGCAAATTCGTTACAGTAATTCTCTTACTCTGGGTGGAATAAACAATAAAATGAAAATAAATACATGACAGTGAAGAAAAGAAAAGCTCGAGGAAATTAAAGGTGAAAGAGAGACATAAGAAGAGAAAAAAAAAGTAACCACAAAGTGAAAAAAAAAAATAAAATAAAAAGAAAATTGTGTTGTCGAGCCTTGTCTCATTCTCGAATTGGCGCGCAACAACTCTCTTGTACACAATCCGCAAACACGTATACACACACACACACACACACAAACACATACACATCCTCTTATGTTTTATACATTTGAGGACTCAGAGTGTCGCGTCGTTGACGTTGTTGGCTGTGTGAAAATGGCGTAATCGTCTAACCGTTTTGCTTTAAAAAGAAGGAGGGACCGAAAACAAAAGAAATGACGAAGAAGGCGATGACAATAAAGAGGAATAAAATGAAAAACAAGACGAGATGAGTCGAGAGAATAGGCAAAGGAGAATAAGGAAAATGTGAAGATGAAAAGTACTATGGGTGGTTTTGAACGAGTTTTACGAGCTCTTGGTGGCCGATGAAATGATCTCTTCCTTATATTCCTGTAACGATACAGGGAATTTTCTTCAACGATCCAAGGGAGGCGCTGTCATTGTTGGGAAAGACCTTTTTCGAGTTATGAGATCACGAATTTTTCCCACATTCACCCACACATATTCACATATATACATACATAGATATAAAAAGATATGTGTATCTGCTGAATGTGAGTGTGGAACGTAAGTTAAAAGACACGTTTGTTTGAATATGACACGTGAGTTATATATAGAGATCAAGAACTTTTGGAAATGCCTTCAATATCACAAATTAAGAATGAGATGGACATTTTTTTACCACTGTAGAGTAGTGTATGTGTAACTGTCAGAAGAAATTACAGACATGAGCGATCATGTAAACATAAAGTGATAATGTCTTGAATGTAGACATGGACTAAAATGATAATTAAGGTATGATAAAGTTTTGCAATTTGGATATAAATTCATAAGTGAAACAAATTTACATTTTTGCACAAAAAATAAACATGTTGTGTCATCTCACCATCTTCGTGGTTTTTGCAAGTAGTTTTATTATACGGAAAATTCAGCGGCAAGTTGTAGGTATTATTAAAGGAAAGTAGAATGAACAGAGAAAGAGCGAGGGACTGAGAAACAGACAGAGTGAGTATGAACAATAGACCATACTCATATAACCAGCTTCTGCGCTAATTAATTAAACGATGCTCTAGCATAATTAACAAAGTACTTTCGCCGAGTTTTCGGCTGCGAAAATCCTTCTCTTCCGTCCTTTCACTGTGATATTTCCAAACTATAGTGTAGTGTGGCCTCACAAAACCACACTGAACTAAGCCCATGAGCCGGTTTATGGCGCCAAAACGAGTTGGCGGACAAAGGAGATTGATGTGGTATATAATTAGATAGGAACATGAAATTTATGAAAAATGTTCGTCTACCATTTTAATTTTTTATATATTTTTTCTTTTTTTTTAATAATAATGTTGGCCATTTGACGCAGCATAGGATGTTCTTTATCTCTCAATGTCACTTTTGATGTGGGCACTTTGACGAAATGAATTTTGCTGCTTAAATTTTTTTCAATGAAATGGACATTTGTAAAAGATTAATTTATAATCTGTATGCGGTTGGGAGTGCGACAATCATTCAAATTAATTTCCAAATGAAATTGCAGTTTATCAGCTAATGAGATTGTTTCTGAATAATTTTTGAGCGATTGAAATGCACGAGTGAAAGTGTACAGATTTACTGTACAGAGATATGATGTATATGAATTATATTGAAATTAAATAAATGGCAGTGTATCAACTTGAATAAAACAAAAATATTTCACGATGTATAATATTGACCTTGTGAAGATGATTTATATATCTTTGAATTACGTTTATTAAATTGTTGAACTAACCAAAATTGGCGTCCAATGCCACAAGTAGTTAGTGAAATGTGAAGAAAAAGGAAGAAGCTTTGAAATGATATTCATTGGTATTTGCAAACAAATACCGAGTAGAACAGAAACACAAATTTATATAGTGAAATAGTAAGAGAGACCGTAAGGGAAATTCTCCATTTGAGAAATGATAATTCTCAAATTATTCAAAATTCCAGCTTTGGTAATTTCAATTAGCTGCTTGCAATTTATATGGAATGTTGAGAGAGAATAGAAAGATGAGTAGTGAGAGCTACAATTCAAGGAACATAATTGATGGTTGAATTCATATAATTATTTTGATGGTCACTAATGGCCATACTCATATATTTATAAAATCAATTACATTTTATCTACGAGATTGATTAATAATCATGAAAAATTATAGAGTGTACATTACTTGTCGAATACAATTTATTTGAATAATCTTGAAAAATTTTGATAATAAATTTTACGAGAAAATATAAAAATTATTGTCATATTATAAATGTACTAAAACATTTCGACTATAATGTAGACTTGTATTTCCTTCTCCCTCTCTCTCTCTTTCTTTTCCTCTTTTTCTCTCTTTCTCGACAATATTGTCAATGGAAAAAATATACTTCCAGCATACGCGAATTCATCAAAGAGACTTGAAGAAAAAAAAAAAGAAAAAAAAGGAAAAAACTGCTGTGCTTCATATAAAAAATTTAAAAAGCCTGTCTGAAGGATCTCACAGAGGGAATACACAAAAATACGATAGATGGAAGCACAATATACAATGGAAATTATGATGATGATAGTGGTGGTGGTCAAAAGTGAAAGATAAGACGAACAGAAAAAAAATGAAAACAGTAAAAGATTTTACGCGTTATTATTGTTATTATATGCGTATTGGATGAAGAAGCGAAAGAGTAGGAGTCTCCATTTTTCCAGTGTGACTTGAGTATAATGCAATGAGTGTTCTATAGAGACATAACACGCGAGCTCTTGGCTTTATATGATTCTATATATTTCCGGCGAATTTCTTTGCAATATTTCTTACTATATAGGTACTGCGATGAAAAACAAGAGCACCGGTCTGGAAGAGCAAATAGAAACAAAGCAATTTATGTTTTATTTCTATCCATATATATACAAAGTACATGAAAGATAAAACAATGAAGAAGCCTATAGATACAAGAGAAAAAGAGAGAAACAGTTAAAAGAAGAAACGCGATATCGCAAGATCAAACGAACTGAGTCGTCCGATTCGTTGACAAAGCCATATATACCGTGCGCCTATACATGAATGCCGATGAGTATCACGTTTCTATACATATACATATCCTTTATTTTTATCCTATTTTATTTTTTATTTTCTTCTTTCCTCTGTTTTATTTTTTTGTTATTTATTTATTTTTTTTCGCTGTATTCTACGTTGCTCCACCCACTTATCTCGTCTGGAATACGAAATTTACATTCCTCTACTGGCATATATATATTTCATTTCTCTGAGCGTCCGTCTGCGCTCGCGGCGCCCCTTCACCACCCAATATACCCTGGAGAGTTGCCATCGACTATTCTACTATTCTTCTCTCTTTCTTCGCTCTTTCCATACTACTATTTCTCATATCCCATAGCCTCGATAGCGCTTGCCACCTCGTGGATGCACGCAGGGGCTAAAGTATTAGTGCGAATCCCCGGGGACATAGACCCCATGAGTATCAGCGCAACTCTCGTTCATCAGAGTTAGCTTGACTCCAGGCGCGCATTTCGCTATTTTCTCAAACACATGAATATATATCTATATGTATGGACGTATGTATGTATGTGTGTATGTATTTTGTGTATGGTATAATAAAGACGAAGAAGCTGCTGCGAATTAAAACGCGAATTCATGGCACGTATGCTTACACAACATCCATTGCGGAGGAGTTTCGTTGAGAAAAATGCGATTGGTTGTATACATATGTATGTACAAGTATAGGTAGAGTAATGCAAAAGTACTTTTTCACCAAGCCAATATAGAAATAGTAGAAGAAAACAGTAAACAAGAATATACACCAGATAAATAATATTTTTAACGTTATGTATTTCGATATTGTATTTTTATTTTATAATTGATACAATTTAATTATATAAAATTTAATTTTATACTGCGATATTTAATTGTGATATTGAATTTAATTTTGTGATGTATAGGAAATTTTGGGGATTAATGAAAAATAAAACCATTTTGATTCTATTGAAATATGTAAGTGGGATAATATATAAATTGGACAAGTCGTAATGTTTTATTGGACTAAAGTCATAAATAATTATATCGAGAAGATGTGTTTTCCACAATATATGTTTATGTATGTATGTAAAAGTACGAAGGATGAAAATGTGAGAGGATTGTAACATGACATGGATAAAAAAAAAGTGAATTATTTGAAGGTGAAACTAGCAAGTTTCACGACACCCACGAGAGAGCTAGTTTTAATTTCTATGAATACAGTAGGTGGCTAGATTCGTGCAAGCGTTAAAAATATTTTAATATTATGCAAATGTGATTAAACGCATTTCGCTGTGGGTATTATGCTATATCTTTCTTTCATCTTCCACATTTATCTCTTTATAGAAAAAAAAAAAAGTACATACATATACCTATTTCTCATTTCCATCATAAAATTTTCCAGAATACTATTATCATATGAAATATAAATTATATTTACCAGTGGTCACATTATCATTTCTATTAATTTATTACTAATTATATATAGATATGTATCTGGATATTTGAGTTGGTCATCAAGTGCTACCGTATCAAGTAGAATTTATTTTACCTGCAGATTAAATGTCAGGTAACGTAAATTCTACCAGCGAACGCTATACATTACTAATCATTATTAACTTGACTTAATATCCATCATATATGAATATTTGATGTGAAAATATTTATTTATAGTGTTATTTGATGTAACAAATGTTTAATGTTAATATAAAACAAACTTTGATATATTTGTATAAAAATTCAAATGAATGGTAAGACATGATGATAAAAGTGTAAAGATTAAAATATTAAGAGACTAACCAAGTCCATTACGCAAATGGTATTAAGCGAAAGCCGTCGCACTTACACGTTTAATAAATTAGTATAAGTAAATAAAAAGAAATCGAAAAAAAAAAAATACTATTTTTACATTTTACCACGATACTGTTGAATAATCGCAAGGATTTATTTTCATTGTTGACATCATCGTTCATTTTTTATTCCATCGTCAACATATATGAACAAAAATACGTATATACACCTATATAATATACATAATGATGCAGGCAAAGGACAATCTCCTTTTGTCGGAATGCGCACGCCTCGTCGTCGAATATTCAACGTGGAATCTTTAATACTTGAGTTATGTCACATTCAATGAGAAGAAAAAAAAAATGAAAAGAAGAGAAATTTCAATCCAGGAATTATCGCAATTTTTTCATCGATATTCTTCAGTTCAAATATTCTCATAAACATGATCCTTAATTTCGACTTTAACAAACATTTGCCTTCATATTCCCAACCGATATATATAAATATTTAATATAGTAATAAATAAACCTCGCATTGCCAACATTTCTACATAAACAATTGAATATATTATATTAAGTAATATCAATCTGATAATATACTATAATTTCTGTTTCAGGTGAGGTGAAAATTTAATTTCAATTATTAATCTACAATCATGAAATGGCAGCATAAACACACGCACGCGGTCACGTATTATGGGTAAGATCAAAATTGACATAGTTCACGCATAATTAACCTGCAAAATTGTGCCATAGAGATACCTACCACTATTATCTATGGAATTATGATGGAAATATATTGTATATATGAGAATCAAAGTTCATCGAAATATTTGCGGACAATTCATTATTATCACCCACGTATGCATATTTGCGTTTGCCTACACTCGACAGTCGAGTGACGTATGCTTTACTATACCATAATATCAGAGTAAACCACAGCCTAATAGGTATCGGTCAGCGGTTCATTAGAGGCTTCCAGCAGGATATTAGAATGCCCAACATAGCGAGCGAGTTTATCCACTGTTTTCGATTTTCGGTTTTGGCATCCATTCACCGCCATATACATACGGTTGAGTGTCGCATACTATTGAACGAAACGCGAGATGCAGGTAAATTAATTCATATATATATATATATATATTATAAACAAATAATGGCCAACGGCCACTATTGCAACACCACATTATTGTTACATCCACCCGCATCTCGCATGATTTAGCAAATATATGTGAATGTATTGGTGGACACAAATGTATTTGCGCGATTAACTAATCAAAACCATCAAGCTTCTATGTGTAGTTTAACGTTCAATAGATTTATTGCATTCACCCGCGGGCTAAAATAATGTATACGTGAGTGTATATACGTGTGTGCAAATGCAAAACCGTCATCGATATTCGATCTGTTAGTGTGGCTAACCGAACGTAAATTTGATTTATTCAATATATATATATATATATGTATATATATATATATATAAAGGCATACACGTAAAATATTCATAAACACAAAAGCAATAATGATGTTGCGCTACATAGAGACAAATATAAAAATTGTACTCACTTTCTTTTTCCGCAAATATCAATTTCTGCACAATTGCTGAGGGTATTAGAAAATAAAGCGTGGCCAATGGAAAAATCAAGCGAGTATATAATGAGTATAATAACCATTGTATCTATATACTTAGATATAAGTGTAGTAAGTATAGCAATAAATTATGTATATATGTTCCTCGGGAAATCAACTTTTCTATGAAATCGAAACTATCGGCAAACAATTTATGAGAATGCGCTGCGGGTGGTTGATTTCGCCAGAGGGAACAGAGTTATATTTATACATATATATATATATATATATATATATATATGAAGTTTGATGTGAACAGAATTGAAAATGAGAAAGTATAGATGAGGGGACTCACGACGTTTTTGGATAAGTATACATATATATATATACCATAAAATACGTGGAATAAAAGGGGTGTTAGATGTATGTGGGGGGAGTGTATTCTCTCTGATGAGCGTCCAGTAGTGTATGTTCCCATGGGATTTATACGCTACTATTTTGTGTGTACACCATCGATCACACGTTGCAGTAAAAGCGAATGAGAAAGAGCTTTTGCCTCGTCGCGCTACGAATGAATGTTGTCGCGCACGCTTTGTCCCTGAGGATACCAAGCCACACTGGTTCTCAATGATTTGGATATAACACAGTAAACTCGATATATTATCAATATTATTATATGTGTGTTGGATGCGTGTATGACCGCTGTTGGAGTGTACATACTCAATCATTTGGTCGGTCTATCTATACTATCAAATAATCTTATTTATTTAAAATTTAATGTGTCGCCCTCCATGATAAAAAATGCAATTGCCGATGCAACAGAATATTTAAAGAAATAAATAAATATATATATATATATAGGCGTCTATAAATCTAAAAATGAACACTGTAGTAATCTTTGTTGAATAATAAATTAATTCAAAAATGTTATTGGATGATTAATCAATCTTACCGTTACTCAGTCTTACAATAAAATAATGGATTATAAATTATTGCCCTCAATACAATTAAGAATTTTTACATTTGTGAAAATCGACAGATTTTATTTTATTTAATAAATGAATAAATAGTATGATTTATTAGTGGATTAATTGATGTTGAGTGAAGAAATAAGCAGGTAAATTTATACCAAGCATATAATCAATTAAAAAAATAACAGAGTTTATTTAACTATTTTATTGCGTTTATTATTGTATTAATGAGCAAAACAATTAACATATAAAATTGTAACACCGCAAGTATTCACACACCAACGACCTTTAGCCAATATAATTTCTCGATGAGAATGTACATACATATTGGATATATATAAATGTATACATATAGACGTGTCGTACGAGGGGACAATGTGCGATTAGTACCTCTATATATATCCAACAATTTCTCTCTATTGCCTCGCTCTTTTTCCCCCCTCATCACATTCTCACTAGCTATCTCCCTTCATTCTGTGAAATTGTCATATTCGTACGAACAATATATACATGCATAGGAATGTTTCGTGAACGTGCAAACGGATTTATCGACATGAGGAACATAAGAGCCTCGATCGCCTCATTGCACGCACAATGCATTTGAAATACATTTTGATATTGACAGTATTCACAACGCACAATGCATACAAACCATCAAAATGCATATTTGAAATTATATCAACATATATATATATATATATATATGTACATATATCGATAAGCATATGTATGGATATATGTATATAAATACAGTAGATAATATATTCAATAAATCCCTAAATAGTAGTTGGTTATAAATTATTTTTTTTTATATACATGTATTAATAATTATTTCAGAAAAATATTATCTCTTCATTGAAATAATATAATCGTATATTGAATGGTATGTGGTTTAATATAATTCTGGAATCACTACAGCGAAATAATGAACGAGTAATTAACTCACAATGGAGAGTGTACATTACCCACATGTATATATATATTTATATGTACATACAGATAATACGGCTGCAGTGATATTTGATATATTATACTTTGTTTGATCAGAGAGGGACATTTTATTGCGGCCAACGTGAAACTTGTGGTTTATGTCAAATATAAATTTAGATTTTGTTATACCTATTATTCCTGATCATCATCAATATTTATACATATACACTCGTAAACTATATACTTTCCTGTTTGTTTATATATATCTATATATATATAAGCATTTGTCTGTATATATGAGTGTCAATATTCGAGAAATTTTTCCTATTTTATTTGATGTATGCAAATTTGAATTGCTATTTACATTTAAATCAAATAAATGAAAAATATGATGGATAGCTAAATGCAACTAAACTTCTTTTTTCATGGATTAATGTAGGCATATTTATATGTATGTGTGTGTGAAACATCCTCATATGAGATACAAAGTTTATATAATATACTAAGAAGTGTCTTTATTGGGTCTCATGTGGCGAGTGTGCCCTATTATGATGGTGATATCTATAGAAGTTTGCGTAAACCGCGATAAACGTTGGCTGTAAAAGTCAGGTGTTATAGTGTCTCATTTCACCCGCACTGCAATTTATGTTAATAAAGTTTTGACTATAACCACGTTAACAGCCTGTAGTTATTATATATGCACTCTCGGTGAGAAAATATTAAGTGTACCATTTTTTTTTCTTCTCGCTGTCATTTTATTGAGTTTTGTCATACTTTCCCGTTACCTCTTTTTCACATTTTTTTTCAAGATGAACATTCTGCGCTAACTCTTTTATTTTTTTTTTTCATTATTCTTTTAATTCAGTCCAAACACTGGACGCGTATCAAGTATATTAGACTCCATTATTACTAAAGCAACAATTATATTCCGTTTGTCGAAATTGACAAAGACAATACTTCGTGAAAGCAGAAAAAATTAATGAACCTGCTGCTTTTATTCTTCAAATCACTAATAAATATAAAAATATTAATAAAAATTCACCTTTAATGGATTATTGCAAATAATAATTCAATTTGTATTATCAAATCCAATTAAAATTACGAATAAAAAAAACAGCAATACAATTGGTAGATTGCCTTTTTTAATACGAAATTAGTATTCATTATTTTTCTCTTCTTTTCCCGTTGGTTCATTCCACCTTCGTCACTTTATTATACTCAAATCCTATTATCGGAGACTAAAATTTGAGTAAAGCGCGTATATTGAAACCCACACGATCTTCCACCCAATATCTGGATTTAAATTCTCCAATGAAATTTCATCATTTCACATCACGTTTTATATACTTCTGACATTGCCCGTCAACAGCCACACAATAAAACGCTCAAAAGAAATTTTTCTCATGCGAAATGTAAAATAAAAAGGAACAAATCAAATAATATGAGATGGGAGAAATGACATCGCGCGTATGATGAACTTGAAGCACAGACAGATGAAAATCGTTGGCAGTTAATGGCCGCAACATCACAGTTCTCTCGCCCTCACTATCTCACTCTCCCTTTCACACATTCTTTTTCGTCAAAAGAGGTTTATGCAGTCACTCTCGAGCCGTTAGGGAAATCAAATGTCCGTACGATAATGCCTCGCTACCGGACGAATTAAACTCGTACATTTACCAGGCATCCAGTCGGTAACTCTCTCTCACCTATCATCCCACCATTTGCTCCCCTCTCGTACTTTCTCTTCCACTCATTCGGCCGCCTTCATCAAATGCCAAACGCCCTTTCAGTTCATGTAATTGCCTCAACCGCATCACGAATCCAAACCGTTAGATATCATGGCTATATAGTGCTAAATTTCCGTCGCTTTGAATTACATTCATCGAGGAGGAAACTCAGAGTGAATTGAATCGCACATAAAATGTTCATTTTAGATATCATTGCATACATATAAATACATGAGAAAAAAGAAAAATGCAGTAAAAATAATTTTGATACTATGATGTTAGCATAGTAAAATTTATCTTGCTTGAAAAACAATTTTTATGCTAATATTTTTTATCCTATTGTATTAATGTCTGTATTACATAAGTTTGAGCTTTTTGACAACTACAGTTCGATGCTGGGTACATTACTTTATATAATATATATATAGTCACAGTCAGTGACTATTAGTCAGTGTATATTAGTAAATTACATTCAACGATAATTGTTATACGATTTTATATCATACTTTACTCCATCTGTATTCATACGACGAGCAATCAAATTAATACACGTCCACACATGCAAACACTGTTACAAATTGACGATTGTGGCCAAACAACTACGTCATATATACCGTATATATATACACATATATTAAAAGCACTGTCGAAAACTGGAATAACCTTTTCTATATTTTATTTTACCTGTCCATGTAAATATATATGAATATCAGTAAAATATATATAAATATTATTTTTTTCGTCCAGAATAATTTTTTTATTTCATACAACACTTCCCACTGAGTAGCTCTACATATATATACATATAGATGTAGGTATATATTCAAGATAAAGACAGCCGATTACATTTTAGTATATTGAAGATAGAGAGTGGAATATAAAAAAAATAGTGTCGAGGGCATCCACTTTGCGATTGACCCTTAAAGATTAGATATAGGTACTATGGTGCGCAAATGTTATGGTCGTCTATGGAGCCAATCGAAGATATATATATATATATATATATATATATATATATATATGAAAAGAAAAAGTAAAGAGGGTTGAGAAAAGATAGAACGAGAGTGTATCAGAGAGAGCGTCATGCCACAAATCAAATGCCACTACACCGGCAAGTCGCCAAAAGCTATCAATTTCAATTTCATTGGCGTCGACTATACTATTCTCTTTTTCTTCTGCATTTTCTCTCTCACTTTTTTGCTTATCGATGTGGCCAATATACCTACATAGCAATGATGAGCTCCGCATGTGTTTACGAGTAAGAACGTGATGATTAAAGAGAAATAGTTGTACATGTACCTACAAGCTATGCAAATATGTATTATATATATATATATATACATACATCATTATGTATATAGGTACGGATATGTAAAAACCCTTTACACAAATATATTGAGCAAATGATCATCAGCACGTTGACTTTATCCTCACTTCAGCGCCCGTGCTATTTCCTCTCTCATTTTCTTATCAGTTTCGTGTGGTGGAGCAGTTGAAACCAGTATTTTTCCTTCTCTCTATCCCCCACCGTTCTCGACGCAATCTACGAAGCTGTCTCTTGGTATGGTTGTTATCTGACACTTGCGTTAATGCTTGTCGCGACAAATTCAGCTTTCTTCCATTTTCTATCGTTTTCTCATCTCTTCAACGTATATATAACAGCTGTAGTGAAGGGAATCCACTTTTGGTCGTGTTATATGAAAGCTCCGCAACTCTCATCTTACACTTGAATATATATATGTAGAGGAATATGTGTATATATATTTATATACGTGTGTAAAAGTGGTTGGTGTGTATGTAATACGATGAAGAAAGACGGTGAGAGATGAGAAGAGGCAAAGAATGAAAGGAGAGTATCAAAAAGAGGTAGAGAGATACGAGCGCGGGTGGCACCGCTTGCGAACAAGAATCTTCCCCGAGACTATTTCTTTGGGCAATAGACCACTGGAATAAAGGCTCTCCCTCGTGGTCCTTCAAGTACACCCTGTACGTGGACAAGTGTATATATATATATATGATGTACTTTTATACAAGTATATATACATATGTGTATGGAGGACAAAGACGTCTTGAGAAAAATATGTGTGTCTGAACGTGAAGAAGTTTTGGTATACTTGCTAAAGTACCTCTACACATGTGTCCTGGAAAAATGTAAACATGGATGCGCCTTTCTATTACAGGTTTCCAAAAGAGATTTTAACAAATAGATCTATATATATATATATATATATATGTGTGTGTGTATGTGTGTAAGTGGATGTGCGTTTAATGGAGTTCTGTATTGGACATGGAAGCGAGAAAAATAAAAGATTTAGATGATATGACAAAAAGAAATCTAAATGAAAATAATTGTAATAAATCATCACAATTAGTAATTCATCGTAGAGTGATTGTTGCTTATGAGTAATCACATTCGTTTCTCACAAAATTGTATCAAACATGCACATGGGTAAGATGTAAAATGTGCGACCAATTTATTTATCCAGTGAAAAATATCCAAACTACATTTTATATTTGAATATAATTTCATGTATTGCCGATATTAATCACTAAACTTTATACCTAAACTAATATTATTTAGTTTAAAATGTAATTAATGACAAATAGTGTGTATAGATTGCAATTATTCAAGTGAATTGAATCGTACATAGATCACATGGTGACGCTTTTGGTGGATATAAATATAGTGCTATGTGTAATCGCGGGCGCCGTGACACCCCTGAGTGAATGATTCAAAGGCAAGATATATATCTATTCTCGCTTTCATCGCCTATATGTCAAGGAAATTGAATTCCTAATTTAATTGAGAGCATGGCGCTGTGGTGCGCGAAGAATGAGCCAAGATGCAGACGAGTAAGATGAAATGAACGATCCTACATTGTATTACCGGTATAGCAGTAGCGGTATAGTCATACAGTAGACTTGGCTTGATGCAACAACATTCCCTCAACGGTAATTTCGACTTGAACTAAACGTTCTTACCATAAACCTCAAACACATATATCTATACAATATTATAATGAAATATATAGTAAAAAGCCTACTATGCTATTTCCTGAAATTTCGCGGAGAAATCGACAAGCGTTGACATGCTTCAATGCGCCTCACTTCCCAATTTTCTGTGTGGCTAAATTGAATTTTTGTTTTGAGATCAAAGACCACAAAATATATATGTATATATATTTACAATATGAAAACGGCTGAAAGTTGTATATATAGGAAGGATCAGAGAGGCGAGGAAATGATGAGGGGAAGAATTCGCAGAGAGAGATCGGAAGTCAAACGGTTAGATACATATATATGTATATTGACTTTACTCAGAGGGAAGAAAACGAATATATGAAGAAGGGAAAGAATGGGGAGAATGAAGATATTGTGGAAACAATAAAGAGAAGACGAGAAAAATAGCGGTATGGACGCACTGTCGACCCTTCAAAGTCTCCTCTTCCACCATTCAGAGATGCATATATATATATATATGTGGTACTTTTAATATCACTGTGTGCACATTGATGTTCTTGCAATCTGTCACCTGGCGCGACGATTCCCCAATGTCGTCTTCATACCGTACATATATACATATAAAATATATATGTATCCACTTTTATATATTATACTATATTCCCACAGGAGCCTCTTCATCCGCGCAGACGAAAGCGAGTGCATTATAGAGATGAAGGAATCATCTAAGATAAAGGATCTGTTACGGCCCATATATATATATATATATATATAAACAGATATCTGTAAGGTTGAAGAGACAGAGAAAGAATAGCAAGCAGTGGAAAAAGAAATTTGCAGTGACCCGAGAAATAAAAAGAGTCTGAGATATATCTAAAGAACCGCGAACTGGATTTACGCCCTTGCATGGAGCTGTAATAAGGAATTGTGGTGCGCTCGTCTACATCAATTGTCTATGTATGTATGTACTTGTGTACGATATATATATATAGAACGACTAGTTATATGCCACAGACGAAATGAGAAGAAGAATGGAGACTTAATGAGAACGTAAAGCATTGGTATATGTATTTATATATAATAATACAAAAAGCGTGAATTGTTTCCGCGCGCAATCGTACTGTAGCTTCTTATTTTTTTTTGCTTATTTTTTTTTTATCCTATTTCTATTTACATGCTATATTCTTTTTCAATCTGCATATATATATATATATATATAAAAAAATGCTTCAGCGATAAAATTGCGATCTTTCATCCGCACATTCACGAATCAAGTTCCAACTCATATACTCATTTTTTTTTCATCTAGTCCAACCCTGTTTCTATTCA
>CAJUYH010005917.1:9389-21668 GCA_910591685.1 Galerucella tenella
ATTAGTGTGATTGCGATGTTACCGTATTAATTTTTTGTGTGTTTTTGTGCTTAATTGTTGTGCCACGTTCTGAATATTTTGCATATACTGGCTGGATGGCCCTGCTAGCTGAGGCCTTTCTAAGTAGAATAAGAAGAAGTACATTGACAGTATTGACCAAGGATGATAGATATATCTATCATCCTTGAGTATTGACAATATTAATTATACGTTTAAAATTTTATAAAGTATTTGACAGGTACTTGAAATAATAATTTATCAATTTTATCTATTAGTTATAATATATATTAACTTTTCGCTCTTAATACATAAATAATTATTTTACTCAATAATAAAGTTTCATGGATCCCTCTTAAGTTTTTTAATATCGTAGTTCGGTATCCAGATTTCGAATGTCCGAGTGTGTCACATTTTTAAATATGGTGACAAATAGACCCATATCTGTGGAGAATAAGCAAGTTTATGTTGTCTACACAGATTTTCCCAAGGCATTCGATTAAATCAGAACATCGGCTTACATGGTACTTTTTTAAAATGGGATAAAAGTTATTTAAAATGCTCAATCCCTTAAGAGATGGGATAGAATCAAATGATGCATTCTTGCCAGAATCACCCTGGGAAGCTGGCGCCGAAGAAATATTTGGCGATGACCAGGAAAAACCTACGTTTGACAGTAGGATTTCAGACTGGCCACTGTCAACTAAGGAAACAGCTCCATATTATGGACACACCTCTATGCAGGATGTGTGAACAGGAAGATGAAACTGTCAGGCATGTCTTATGCGAGTGTCCGGAGTTATCGTCAATAAGAGAGTGTGTGTTGGGCGAGTCTTGGCCTACACCTGTCGATATAAAGGAGATGTTTCCTAGTGACCTGTCCACCTTCCTGAGAAGGACAGGATGGACGATGACCTTGGAGGACAACTTCTCCGGAGGATGTACCATGGGTCACATGAGACCTAAGTGCTGCGAGCCTACTCTCACCCTACAGATACAGATAACAGGTAGGTATCAATATGTCAAAATGAAGAATTATATTTCAACGGAAATATTAGAATGCCACAGGGTAGTCAATTTAGACCTCTGTTATTTAATATTTTTATGAATGATCTTATATCTTTCATAATATCCAATTCTTAATTTAGACATTAAAAGTATGATAAATAAGGGGGTCACTTTCAATTTCAAAACAAAATAAAACCGGAACGCGCAGATGTTACTAACCTCTTGCTGTCGGATTTCGGTATCAAAAATGAATAAAAGTCCCAACAGCTAAACCCGATTGCCTTGACCCTGACCATGGCAAATATATTAAAACTTGAGGTAGTCTTTAGATGGTCACAATAAAAATATAGATGCACGTCACGCAACGAAAGGAAACGTTAAAAAGGAACGGGTAATGAGGTATAAGACAGGGTCTGTTAATATTGAATGAGTTTCTAAATAGTTAGAGGATTGAAGTCTGATCTAAGTATGGTTAAGTTGAAAATGTATAATTGGATTCCATTGACATAAATAAGACATCCACTTCAGCATCATGGTTTTGTACTGAAATAGGCGAGAATGTATTATCTTATTGCGATGTCAAATGTCAGTTGTCAGACAACAGATGCATGGCACGTGGTGTGCATTTAACAATATTAACAGTAATAATATTCAGTATACAATACCTGCGGAATAAGTTTAGAAGTTATTATACACTGTGGGCCAAAATAAAGGAGTACATTTTTTATAATTGACTATTTCACTAGAGTAAATTGATAACTGACAAAATTTGAAGGTTTTGAACTGGCAATTTTTTGACGTTTAATATATCAAATCTATGTGTATAAAATTCTATCACTCTGTGATAAAATTCAATATAAAATATTTGTCTAAAGAGACTAAGTTGTTTATTTATTTATTTAACTGTCTAAAAATTATTAAAACTGTTTCAAAAATTTAAATAAGTATTATTAACATGAATAATACAAGATTTGGAAATAATTTAATAAATGAAATAGAGAGTACAATTAAGCAAAGTATACCGCGAAATACAATGAAGTCAAAAAAGTCTGCGTGGGAACAGTTTAGAATGTTTCTGGACGCACGTAATTATACGTTAGAAAAGGATACTTCTGAACAAGTTATAGCAAAAATTCTTGAAGATTATGGTTTTAACGTGAAAAAAAGAGATGGAACTGATTATACTGAAGCTAGTGTGAAAACACTTTGGAATAAGACTGCTCAAATGGTTGAGGAAAAATATTTTCTAGAATTTAACATTAAAATTGATCTATTTGAAGATATTACCTATAAATTTGCTAGATTGGCCAGGGATACAAAACGTAAAAAGCTTCAGGCTGAACCTGAAACCAGAAAAAGAAGTTCTAACGCGTTTACCAAAGAAGAATCAATGGAAATGGTAGAAAGCTATTCTGAAGATAATCCTGATGGGTTACAAAAAAAGTTTTTTCATTTATGTTCGTTCGAATTAGCATGGCGAGGAAATGAAGCTGCTAATTGTGATATTAATTACTTTAAAAAAGAATATGATAATAAAGGTAATTTTACTGGCAGGGTAGAATATAATCCAATCTTTTCCAAAACGACAAAAGGAGGATCAAAAGCTTTATCTGGTAGTAAGTGGCTGGTAAGAAATAATGCTAACAACAATTTGTGTCCCGTTCGTTTATTTTTAAAAATTATTGAAAAAAGATAATCCAATCCTTATCTAACAACAACAAGATTATTTTTAACAGTACATACAAATTGGGAGAAGGGAATATGGTACAAAAATTCACCATTGGGAATTAATACAATTTCAAAGTGGATGAAAATATCGGCAGAATCAATTGGTATAGACACAAAAAAAATAAAAATAACCAATCATTCACATAGAGCTTCTACAATATCTGCATTAGCAAAAGAAGGAGTTGGTGAACAAGAAGTAATTAAGCTTACAGGACATTCTTCTGCCCATTCCTTGAAACCATATTTACGATTAAATGAAGAACATCCAACTTATAGAGAGCCTTCGAGAAAATAAAAATAAAGAAAAGGAATCCTCAGTTTCTAACTTAAATTCATCACAGGTTATGATGCAAAACAATCCCCAAAATAATGCTACAACGTACAATTATAATAATTGTACTTTTTACATAAATAAGTAATTTCTTTTTCATAATGTTATTATTTTTTTGGCTTTGTATAATTGAAGTTTGCAATAAATAAAACGTTTAAACATATGATTTGTTAGTTTTTCTCTCGTGAAATAGTCATGTCGAATACCACTCAATTAAAAATTTTGTAAGGTAAAATTTTTCTCTTGTCGTATTCAAGTTTGTTGCAATTCTGCTCATGACATTTAATCCTGACGGCTCGTGGTTTTGTTAAGAATGTCATTCGCAAAATTGCCAAGCAACAAACTTTCATGACAATCGAAAAATTTAGCCGACAAAATTTTCACCCTCCTGGTATTATATATGAAAATATTTGTTTTGTTTTTTGGGCGATTTATTATCTTTTTGCAGGGCTAATAACCTAATATGTCCTCAACATGACTGTAAATTTGAAAGCAAGAATAATATAATATACAGGGTCGGACATATCAAAAAATTTATATAACAGTGCATTTGAGCTCGTTGCAAATAAAAACTGTCTTAGCTAAAATTGTACTAATATGCCTTTCTTGGTAGATAAAACTATCTAGAACACTTCAGTAAAAAGGAAATTTTCCGAAATTACCGGATTCGCGAAATACCATTTTTTTATTAAATATCATTTTAACAAATAACATATTTATGAAAACTCAAATGAAGCTACTGAACGGTTAAGTAGGTATAAGTTTCACTTAAAATAAATACCAATTGCGACGTTGAATATATTGCTAATTTGTTTTAACTCAATATTAATAATTTATCTTTAAAATTCTTGGGTTCAAACCTCGTATATACCAAATATGGTATGGTAGTTATTTGATGCCTTTGCATATTCTTGGATGTTTTAATTATGGATACCAGATTTACATTTTTTTATTTATTTGATCACTAATTGGCACCTACAAGAACTTGATCGGTACTTATTGATTGTGATTGGCTTGCCAACAAAATATAATTTAATTTAAGTATACAAAAAAAACAGATTCTTAGTAAAGTTACGCTCATTAGAATATTGATAATGAGCATTTCTGGTTATTTTTTGATACCTTTATATTTTCATTTCCTAAAAAGCGTTTTTTTTTAAATAAAACACCCTGTATTTTACTACTATACAGGGTGTCTCACGACGAGTTAAAACTATCTGTATATGGCAAAATACTTATAGTAAAATCATGATAATTTCTTCGGTTTTCGAATGCGATCTTTTTAACCGAAATATTTTCAAAGATGGCAGACTTCCGGTACTACCGGAAGTCGACTGTACATTTTTAAAATCCACGTTAAATTTTAGTATACTTTTGTCTGGAAACTTTTTTCGAAAAATGCATATTTTTTGAGTTAATTTTTTTGTAAAAAATTTGACGGTTGCAGACCCTTACAAATTATTTTTTTAAGAGGATACCCTTAAAGATATGAAAATGGTTTCTGTTTGGTTGCTTTAAGCAAGGTCAGACCTATTTGAATCTATGTTGAAAATTTTTTCATTTTATACAGGGTGTGTATAGAAAGTGTTCAAAGTTTAACTTCATAAATATCAAATTTCTTTATTTTTTTACAAAAGAATCAATAACTCAAAAAGTATGCATTTTTCAAAAAAAGTTTTCAGACAAACCTATACTAAAATTTTACGTAGATTTCAAAAATGTATTAATATACAGGGCGTTCTATTCAAAATAACAAAGTTGCAGACGACTTCCGGTAGAACCGAAAATCTGCCATCTTTGAAAATATTTTAGTTAAAAAGATCGTATCCAAAAACCCAAAAGTAATAATTTTCATGATTTTTCTATGAATATTTTGCCATATACAGATAGTTTTAACTCGTATTGTCATCGGTACTTGACAGGTGTTCAAAATGTAGAATTAATCTAAGCATAATCTATTTTAATGGTCACTTTTCAAATGGAACACCCTATATTTCACTACTACATACTAGTACTATATTGTATAGTCATCGGTGGAAAGAATACTTAAAAACTCGGATATTTTCAACCAAAAGTTGAGAAAGTTGAATGAACATAATTTTTATTTTAAAAATAACAATCTTCCTCAAACAGAAAACCAGTTTAAACAGCCTGCCAACTCTCAATTTCAATTTAAACATTACCAACATGGATTTGTAACTGCTGCTTAAATAAACACTTCCCATAGCAGATCCTTAACACTCTTTTGTCATACCCGCAGAGTTAAAGCCTCTCAATTAAAATTTAAAGATCAACTCAAAGAGATATCTTCAACACCATCAAGTTAACATTTTAGACATTCGGTATTTTTAATCTGGCGATCTTAAAGTGTCGGAAGTTAATGGAGCAGCTATAAATCAAATTTTTGTTCATGATCAGTGTCATGAAAGTAATTACCAGCATTTTATGTCTAACATGTGATCGCTGATATGCTGCAATTAATACCTAAGGCCGTGATGAATGTAACATTTACAAGTTAATCAATGGCTGGGTCAAATCCAAATATGGGCAGTGAATATAGGTTTAAGATTAGATCCACATTGCAAATTATGCTTTTCAGGATTGTTCTAGATGGTCTAAAACAAGATTCACCAAGTATAAGAAATTTAAGAATTAGTTTGGTCAGAAAGTAAAAGAGATATTCGTTACATATATTGAGACAAATGGATCTCCAAACCACAGTATAAGAACGAACCAGTAGTATAACTCTTACAAATTTCATTCATAAATTGCCAGAGCTTTAGATGACCTTGAACGGATCGCTTTACGATTCATTTTACCATAGGCGTAGGTGGCATAAGTTTTAAAATGACTTGAACGTATTAAGTGTTTTTTCTTAAATATTGCAGAACAGTGCATTGATGAGTGAATGAAACAATAGTCTTATACCAAATATTCATTGGTTTTTCCATATTACAATTTTCATTTTGTTATGATTTTTAAAATTTTTATAGACAAATTTTAGTGTGTACCCTGAAGAAAAGTTTCATTAAATATTTTATTGGAAAATCAACACAAGGATGTACAAACTCTGTTGTTTGACTAATATTTATGAGTGATTCAATAATATTATCTTCCGTAGCAAAAGTCATTTGGAATAATGTTTCTAATAATGAGATGTATTGTACAAAATTTTCATGCGGCATATTCAAGTATCCAAAAGTATCCTTATTCGTATGTTCATAAGCTCTAAGGTAACAGTATAAAGACGAATCGTTTAAATTCTGATACGCATGTGAATACGTCTCACATACGCTGCATGTATGAATTTCCGAACATGTTTCAATTAATTAACCACAAAAGTAGCGACAAAATTATTTTCCAATAAATCATTTGTCTGAAAGTCTTTAGGCATTGCAGTTTTTGATGAAAGGAAATTGTTGGAATAGCCTTTTTTAAAAGAAGTTTTCTTTTATGAGGTTCCATAATCATGTCTGGTTAAAAATGAGCACCACATAAACGATGACTACTATTGTATAGAGTTTATAGTTTTGGCATCAAGTCGCATGCTTCGAGCCAAACTTTAGCTTTGAAACAAAAACAACAAATTAAATCAATGCATGAAACTAAGGCTCATAAATGTAATATAAAGATCAAATAATAAAGTATTATACTAACAGTTTTTCACCTTTCTGAATCCTTTGCAAAAAGGTATAATTTTCCATCACAATTATAATATTTATTGTTACATCAACGAACTACACACACAATACCCGTTTTCTTCTTTTTAATGGTATCCATTGCAAAAAAATGCTTATAATCTATAAAAATAATACTGAAAACCCGTAAAAATATAAGCTGTAATAAATAATTCGATTCGCAAATTCACCACTGGCACTTTAGTTGGATCGCAGCACAGCACTGGCCGCCGGATGAGTTACTCATCCGAACGACGTTGAAGGTCACAGAGAGCTCGGCAGTGTAACGTCACGAGATAACATACTGGTCCGTTCCTATACTATGTCCAAACTATGTAATTTGAACTAGAAATGAAACAAGATTGTCAAATTTTAAGATTAATTAAATTAAATTAAATTAATTTTATAATATTATGCTATACTGTGTTATCAGATCAACAACTATAATGCTGTGGGTTTCAGTATTGAATCAACAATGAAATATCTCGGAATGGAGTATACCTATTTGTGGAGTTTTTACCAGGACCACCCGCACAGAATTTTATATCAATTTGGATGGAATAGTAAGAACGATTTACCGGTAAAAATAATTTACTTCAGTCTGGTATAAAATTTCTAATTAGATGTCAGATGCAACACATTGCGAATAAATTACTGGTAAAGGCCGAACACTTTAATGGTTGAAAAATAGAAAAACTTATTAATATCAGGATGTAAATCATTAGCAGCTTTGTACTAGTTTTTAGCTGGTTAGCCACATGTCAAGAAAAACCATAAATCTGAAACGGCATTGGATGGCGAGTATGTAAGAAGCACTAGAATTTTTTTAATTATGATTCCGTCCATCAAAATTGCATACATTCATTAATTATATTTTAATTTTAATGATGATTTTATCAATTAACTTTGACTGATGTTAGTTTATTATACCTAGTCTATTATGTTTCAAATTTAATTAAATTTTTTTCATCATTATTGTATCCAATACTAAAACCAGGAGGAAGTGTAGAAATTATCACTTTTCTGGAGCCTGATTTTTTGGAATGTAATTACACAAGAAATAATTATCTGGCGTTGTCAGAGAAGAATTTTAATATTTATTCATTTTACTTTCTATCCATCTGATTTATTACACTATTACTGAGTCATGATAATTTTTGTTATAATTGTTCATTGGGCTCGTTTCATGAATTTCAATGAAAATGTCACAAGATATATTGGGTCTCAACTAAGTATTTGCAACTAATAACGCCACTCTACGATTTCAAATGAAAATGAAAAAAAAATATTGAAATTTGAATTCCTGTGGTAGACTGTGGTAGGAAGTTATCGAATTAAAACATTCAAGTTTTCAAAATTTCAACACCCTGTATTTCGAAAAGTAAATGTGCTAGACCCCTTAATCCTCATATCATTTTGTCCAATTTTACGAGAGGAATCTACATGCAAACGTTGTAATTACCCTTAATGTTCGAGATGCTTATACCATTTTTGCGCGATCGTATTGAAATAAAATCCGAATAAAATAATTTGAATTTCTTCGAAATGAACGAAATGTCAAAATGGACATTTATACTTCTCGGTCAGTTTAAAATATATTTTTTGCGCGATCGATCTTTTTTGTTTATTTACAGCATCGGTTGTCAGGACGGTAGGTTGTGTTTAATGGTTTCTAAGTCTAACACGTCGGTAAGTGATTTACTTGCCGTTCAGACGTCGGTAAGTAAATTACTTACCGACGTCTTAGCCCTACATACCTACATTTAAGTGGTCCTAAATAATATATTACTTCATTAATTACACAAAAGGAAGAAGATTTAAATTTTTTTAATGAACAGAACCGAACAGAACAATATAAAAAGTAATAAATAGCATAAAAACAATTTCACCAAAATGCAAATTATATTTTAAACTGATCAAGAAGTATAAATGTCACTTTTGACATTTCGTTCATTTCGAAAAAATTTAAATTATTTTATTCGAAATTTATTTTAATTTCAATACGATCGCGCAAAAAATGGTATAAGCATCTCGAACGTTAAGGGTAATACCGGTCTCCAGCAAAATTGGAGGCTTCGCTACGCTCAGCCTCCAAACATTGTTGTCGACCGGTAAACAACCCGTACCGTTCTTAATACTTAATTTACTGTTGCATTTTGGTGAAATTGTTTTTATGCTATTTATTACTTTTCGACGTCTGAACGGTAAGTAAATCACTTACCGACGTGTTAAACTTAGAAACCAGTATATAGTAATAATATAATGATACTTTTATTGCACTTAAAACAAAATAGTTCACAGCAGAAATCTGAGAAACAAAAAAAAAAGAAAAACAATTATTACCTAGTATACAACAAATAAAGGTAAAGAGAGAGAGAAAAAAAAACGAAGGATATTAAACAAAACAAATTGAAACCAACCAATTAGAAACCAGTAAACACAACCTACCGTCCTGACAACCGATGCTGTAAATAAACAAAAAAGATCAATCGCGCAAAAAAATTATGGAAATAATAGTAAAAATTTATCCGAACAAATTCAAGTGGATCACCAGCACTGCAAATACCAGCATTGCATAGAATTTTAATGTAGCATCGGTGGTTCAGTGGTAGAATGCTCGCCTTCCACGCGGGCGGCCCGGGTTCGATTCCCGGCCGAAGCATATGAATCGCTGCATCGTAAACGAGAGAAAGAGAGAGCACACGCACGCAAGCAAGGCACATAACGAAGCAACGTAACATAACGTAACGTAACGGTCAGATCTTTTGCGTCGCGACCCCCGGTCGCCCAAACATAACCTGACGTAAAGAACTAAAGTTCCAAAAACTTCAAATCTCTAGTATTACCGATTTAATGAAAATTAAATGTTCTCTATGTAGGTTGAGTTATGAGTTGTTTGAAAAACATGTGATATAACACACACGCATAAATTGCGTAACCCTAGAATTCCGAAGAATTCGAAACTCGATTCTTCTTCTTTTTAGGGGATTTGGAGTCAATGCCATAGCCTACAAATATTTTGTTTATGTGGTTTATTGTTTTGTGTGTTTATTGATTTCCTGATTTTATCAAAGTATTTGTGGTAGTGTTTTTTATTATTTTTATGTCTTTTAAAAGTAAATAAACAGAAGCACACTTTCTACTACGAAATAACACAAACAACTACTAAAAACTGAACGTGGATGATGTAAATTGACAACTGTCAAATTCTTCTAGTCGACTTTCACTTTGTCCTAATCAACTTGGATAGTCAAGTAGGTTTTAACAACAGAACGTACTTTGAATCTGGCAACAAGGGCTTCTGCCATTGGTTTAATTAAAGCGGTTTATTAAAATCTAATCTTTAAACTTTTTAAAACTGAATTTCATAAATATTTATAACTTTTCGAGATAAATATCGTTTTTATGGAAAAAAAATGTTTTTCTTAACCCTCCTGATATGAATTCACTTGTTAATTCATACCCATGAAACTAGCCCATTACAAAAAGAAAAACGTTAATCGACTTCATCAATTCGTTCTGTTCGAAAGCGTAAAGATAAGCCAAAACTAAACCAAGAAAAAGATATTAGACGAATAGGTGATGATTGTCCCAAATCACTCTATCCTTCTAATTGCCCTTTATCTGCGAGAAAGATAAGAAGTTTGCTGAAAAATAGGGGTTATTAGGATAAGCCCTTTGTATATGCTTTGGAACTATTACGTGAGGAGCTATAGATCGGTGGTAATTTGTTCTATAGGCCTTAATACCAATTAATTCTCGAATTAACGTGATAATAGTAACAAATTTGGACAGAAGCTTTCGATTCAATAATTCACCTCTTGTGTTTTTTTCACTACTAGCTGTGAAGTTGGCAATTATTGCTTTTTCTAGCCAATTGAGAAGTTGAATTTCTCTATTAGTGATTAATGATTTTCTAAAATTCAAATATTTTGAGAATTCAGGGATAGTTCAACAAAAGCTTGTGCAACATAATTTTGTATACCCAGGAGATTGTCTTTAACATATTTTTTGCTTGGAATTACCTATCAAGATGAAATTATTTGAATAAAAATGTCATTAGCACAGATTATAAAGAGAACAGATACGAGTCCCGGTAAAACATCAAACGATTTTCAGCTCCGTCGTCAATGACCTTGGACCTTTAACTCGGTATGGCCGCGATGTTGCCAGTTGATTCTGTCTGACTGTTCTGTCTTCCCAAAACATACTTCATCTTGACAGTGACATTCATGATGATTTTAATTTCAGGTGTAACTAATACATATTGATTATGAAAAACAAATATTTTTAAATGAAGAATTCTAAATTTACTTTCATTATTACTGGATATGATAAAAAATATATGATACTTTATTAATTCAAGGTAAGTCGTTCTTCTTTTTTTACTGTTCTCTGTCAAGCTTTCGTATCTGTTCTCTTTATAATCTGTGGTTAAACTATAATTTAGTTATTCTAACGAATTTTGTTGTTAAATATATTCCAAAAAATAATCTCGTATCGTATATCTTCGTGTGAATCAGTTTTCACATATAAAATGATAACCTACACTTAAAGAAATTTACTATTGACTTCAATCTTTTTAAAATAAATGCAGTTAAAATATCTGTTGTGTGTAAAACGTTTTATTTCTTACATTAATCAACGAATCACAATCCGTTTGCCGACAAAGTGAATAAACGTATGTTACTTATTCGAAAAATGATTAGGATGCAGATGATAAAAAATTTATATATCAGATCTAAAAGAGCCGAGCTGTTAAAGCTCGATACAAATATGGTGTCTTTTGATAGTTGTTTGTACAAATTACATACATAATATTACACCCGAAGATTTATGGTTAAAAGAATTACAGGCTTTTTTTAGAGAACATTTACAATTTTTGATGTTTTGTATTACTGGCTGTATCACGACGAGCGTACACTTTGTATATATTGGGAAATTGGTGAGAATTGGTTGAAAAGATATGGTGAAATTCATAGAAATTAGTTGGACAGATGAATAAAATCATCTGGATCGTATTCAGCCAAATTCGAAAAGGCTATGAAATTAATAATAATTACCAGCTTCTTGTTCTAACTAAAAATACTTAAGAACTTTCAAAATGCTGATGTTTTTCCGTGTATCTAGGCATATTTTTGTATTATTTAAATGAATTGTAATGGTATCAAATAATTAAATTACTTGAATCAACTCTATTCATAAAAGGATTATAGAAACACAGTAAAACAGTAATGCAAGAAATAAATATGTATAATACATTAATTTGAAAATTCAGTTATAATTTAATAACTAAAATAAATAAGCTCACCTTAGATTATAAATTTTCCATTGATTTTAGGTTAGGTATTGTATGTGTGTAATTGTATCATTCAAGAATAATTGATATTCATTTGCTGTGTACAGAAGTGTTTGCAACACTCTCAACTCATCGACAGAGACATCTATTTTCAGTTTGGGTAAGATTTAAATCAATAAGAAAGGTTTGTTCATAGGGGATGGGTAATTTGGTCCCCGCTACCTGTGTTAATCCTTTGG
>CAJUYH010005917.1:21768-34126 GCA_910591685.1 Galerucella tenella
TTTCTTGAGAAATTAAATGAATTCCAAATCGAAACTTATATCAAGTTTCGTGACGTCATCTTTGGGGACCAAATTACCAACTCCGTGTTCATAAGCGAAATAAAAAAATGTATTACTTCATATTTATTTGAATAAAATATATTGAAAGATTTAAATTAAAAAACTTTCATAAATAATTTTAATAAATCGAAGAATTGATTCAAGTATCTAAAATCTGCGAATTAAAAAAAAATATATATAAAAATTTTAATAGCGCCGGAACCCAGAGAGAGACAGAGTTTTCTTGTTCCCGAATTTCATGTGAGCTGGCTGGAATAAAGGGCAAGTATAGGCAGTATAAATTGTTATAAAAAAATTAATATAGAGTTTAAATAAAATAAAAACAAATACAAACCATAACAAAATATAACAATAAGATTAATATTCACTTTTCATAGATAATAAATGACCGTAAACAACAAAGTACAGACCTGGCGAGAAATGTCAGTGGGACATTAGAAAAAGACGTAAGACACATTGCCGCTACGAAAGGTACGTTTGCATCCTATTTTGACTGGTGTAATTTCTCCCGATTGATAGGTCGCGTTTGCGCGTAATCTAAACATCAACTAATCAAATTTTTCAAGTCAAAGATTTGGGTCAACATTTGAACGGTTTATTGTTGTCATATTTTGGTTAGGATTAATCACAGATCTGCCTTTTTTTCCATTTTTTCCAGCGTAATGTGTTAGAAGGTCGATGAAACATTACAGAAATTTGATTCTGTTCCTGTTCCCTCAACATTTGCTACAAATAATGACTCATTTTACAAATATTTTGTGTTTTGATAAAAAATTATACTAGTTTGAGCGCGAGTCTAAAATATTGATTCAGTTTCAGTTAATGACTATATTTCGTTTTTATTCCGTCATCCTGTATATGCAATCAAACGATCTGAATAAATATTTTTTATTTTCTGATAATAACAATAGTTCATATAAGACAAATTCGATTGTATCGTGTATATATAGCTGGGAGATTCGCAATATTTTCAAAGAGAACTAACGCAACTGTCAAACCAGTCTTAACCAGACCAGTAGATAACAATCAAAATATTTATACTTGATAATTATTATAATAGCAAAGCTTCCTTTACTTTCATTATTAATTGTTAACAATCTGCATAAGCTAACAGGTTTCAGACTATGGCGCACCAAGCCATATCTAAATATGGGCGAGTACTTAGATTTGATATTAAAAGATCACATTTTCAGGGGATTCTTTTTTGGATATTACCAACGAGATTTTAAGCGAAAATAATAAACTAGTCCAAAAAGCACATATACACATAGATTCAAAAGTTTTGCATCACCTTCTTCGGATGAGAAGGAAATTTTTTGCGCTAACAATTTTTGGTTGGCTTGTTTATCAATGTTTACCATTTCAATATGTTCCATATTTTTTGCAATATACAAATGTTTACAGTTTTTTTTGTAAGATAACATTTTCAGTGCGATCATTTTAACATTCAAGGCATTTGATTTTTACGATTTTAACTGCAAACATGAATCGTCAAGTCATAAGTGAGATTGACCGTGCAAGAATAGTGGCTTTAGTTGAAGAAGGTCATTCACTAAGGTTCGTGGCGAACAGAGTTGGCGTTTGGCAAAGTGATGTGTCTCGTGTATGGAACCGGTATCTCCAGACCAATTCTCTTTGTGATAGACCTAGAAGCGGTAGAAGGCGTGTTACTAATCAGCGGCAGAACCGCTATATCCACTTAACTATCCGAAGAAACCCGACCATGGCAATACCAGCACTCCAAAGAGATATGAGACATGCGTTGGGAGTTCAAGTATCGATCTCGACATTACGAAGACGAATACTTGCGACAGGTTTGAGGTGTCGCCGACCAATAAGAGTGCCCAGACTACAACCTGAGCACAGAGTTCGCCGTCTACATTGGGCTCAAGAACACGCGGCCTTGCCTGAAGAATTTTGGAATTCGGTGTTTCTTTCCGACGAGACAAGGATTTGTTTGGTACAAGATAGCCATCGAATACGTGCGTGGCGGGATCCAACGAGAGTTGCTCAGCTTGCCCATGCTCGCGCCGTGCCGCCCTTCAGAGGAGAAAGTGCTATGTTTTGGGCTGGTATCATGTTAAATGATCGCACAGAATTAATTCATGTGGAGGGAACGATGACTGGTGCTAGGTATCTCAGAGATATTCTACATCCTCACGTGAGACTATGGCGCGCAGCTGTTGGCAATTCCTTCGTTTCTATGGACGATAACGCCCGACCTCATAGGACCAGAGCTGTAAATGAGTATCTTGAAACTGAAGGGATCAATCGTTTGAACCGGCCTGCCCTATATCCTGACATGAATCCCATAGAACATGCTTGGGACATGCATGCCAGGGTAGTGGCAGCACGCAGAAATCCACCCATGAGTGTACAAGAGCTTGTTCATGCGGCCCAAGAAGAATGGCAAAATATTCCTCAACAGAATATCAATAATTTGGTAAACAGCATGGGCAGGCGACTTCAAGCTTGCATAAATTCTAAAGGTGGAAATACTCTTTATTAAAAGTTCTCATGCAGGTTCTCACTTAACCTTTTCTTTAAAAAGAATCAATTTGTATTTAATTTATTTAATTTCTAAGAATACTTTTTATGTTCAAAGCAAGTTTATTATTGGATGATAAAAAATTTTTGACAAATATACACGTTTTTTTTTATTGAAACTAATTATTTGATTAATCTCTGATCCATTTATAATGAACACATTTTTTTTTCGGAGATTTAGGGTGATGCAAAACTTTTGAATCTATGTGTATTTATGTATTTAATGTTTTTTATATAATTATTTATAGACATATCTTTAAAAATGTGAATTAAGCTATTTCGTGGACGACCTAAAACATTATACGAGGGGCATTATAACTTGTACTTACTCAAGAACGCAATTATTGTATGCTATGTTACTTTTATCTTGAATTCTACAAAATTATGTAATTTGCACTAATCACATAAAATTATTCTCTGATATTTTCTTTAAATGTGTCGTTTTTTTAAATAAACGAATGTCACTTAATAAATTTCAAAGTAATAGGCCGGCTTCTCTATTTGGTATTTGCCGCAACCTTAAAAAGGTTTATAAAAGAGCCGCAGAAGAATCAAGTGGATTCAGATGAAACTGGTTCATTTTTTGTTAATTATAAGCAAATTATGGGAAACAAACCAAAACTACATTAATCTTCCAAAAAAAATGAGGTCACCAAAGATTTTACTTGATTTTTTATGATCTTTTTTGAAATAAGAATGTGAAATTTTTACTCGTGATTTGAAACACCCTGTAGGATGCAGCCACTGGTAATGTCCTTGTTGAGTGACAGTCCCATCTTAACTTATTTAATGGAACAGAATCCCCATAGTATTTTTCAATATATAAATAAATGTAAAGAAAGTAGAGCCCCTTAATTTATATAATAAGTCCATTACGTACGCCTTTGTATTAAAATATCTGCAAGCAATGCCGATCTGCTTATCAGTTTATCAGATTTAATAATTTTTTTATGCATAATATAAAACTCCATCATCAGAGACGAACTATAGAGGTTTTTGTAGGGCGATGAATACCTAATATTCAAAATATTTTTAAATTAATTTTTTAGTTTTATTTGAGAGTATGTTTTTTATTCCACTACTAGCTGTGAAGTTGACAATTATTGCTTCTTCTAGCCAACTGAGAATTTGAATTTCTCTATTAGGCAATCCAGTGACCTGTCAAATAAAATTCAATATGGCGACACAGGGCAAACAAATGTGATTTAATACATTGTAGACCGTGGATTTTGGTATACATAAGTGTTTATTTTGGAGAAAGGTGCTTTTATTTTGCTTTGGTGTCTTTATACTAATAATATACAATAAAAAGTTCAGTTTTATAAGACTTTTAAGCTGGGTATATCAATTTAGGACCAAATTTTGGTTGTGTACCTTTATAAGAACATGATTTTTTTGTTAGTGGTTTTTAGACTATCAAGAATTATTATTTAATATTTACGGGTAAGTACACACTGTCTAAAACATATACAATATTATAATGGAAGTGAAACTTTTATGAAATTGCTGGCATTAAAATTTCACTTGCTTGAATTGGAAGATATCACCTGCAGTATTTAACTTTTATGCTTACGGATTTCAGGAGTGAAACACCTACTTCAAAATGCCAACAACTTGTATTGTAGTCGGATGTGGGAGCCGTTCAAACCAAGACCAAGTAAGCTTTTTTAAGGTCCCAGCTGTTTTAAAGAACACATTTTTGGTGCACAAGAATGAATTAGGTAAGAAGTGTAGAGAAATGTGGTTAGCAGCTATCAATACAGATGATTTAACAGATTCAAAAATCAAATATCAGGCTGTATGTAGCAGGCATTTTGTTCAGTTTTGTTCAATAACAATATTTATAAAAACTAAGAATAGTGGTATATTCTAAATAAAAAATACTAATCAAATGAACAATATACTAAACACTAATAAAATATGCTAATATACTAATAAATTCGACTAAAAAGTCTTGAGCACTGTTTATGACTGAATAGACAATACAAAACTAACCTATCTGTATAAAGTGTTTGCCCTGCACGGCCATATTAGGTCACGTGATCTGGATTGCCTAATTAGTGGTTGAAATTTTTCTTTATTATCAACCTGGGTCAATAATGGACAAATTCAAATATTTTGAGAATTCAGGGATAGTAGTTCAACAAAAACTTGTGCAACATCATTTTGTAGACCCAGGAGATTGTCTTTTACATATTTGCTGCTTGAAATTACTTATCAAGATAAAATTATTTGAATAAAAATGTCATTAGTTTGATATTCGCCTTGGAACATAAAGTAGTAAGGAAGGATCCTTACGCCAAGGACAGTTAACCGGGATGGTTATCCAAAATGGCCGCCGCAGAATAGAGTATATCAGTGGCGCTGTACCCAATTTTAATTAGGATAAAACTATTTCTATAAAATGGAATTAATATTTTCAATAAATTAAAATTTAGTAGAATAGAAAATATTGTAAGTAACAAGTGTATTATAAAATGATATAAAAGCTAGAAGCTTTCTAAATAATAATGATATGCTGAAAATAAATTTGATATATTTGTTTATAAACTATATAATAATTATAATATAATAATATGTACTCACTGATGAAAAGTAATTTACAAAGCGTCGTTTTTAGCAGTCTTTGAACGTCCACAAGCACTTCAACTAACCATTGTCTTAGAATAGATATTTACGTAACTAGTTATGAAAAGAGCGATATTGCTCAACAAGCGTAATATTTGCCAAAACGAGCGCTAGCGAGTTCTGCAAATTACGCGTGTTGAACAATGTCGCTCTCTTCATAACGTGTTTACGTACAACGTTTTATCTAATTCCGTGCTTTCATAATATTCAATAAAACCTTCAATTACAATGATGATATTGAAGTGGAATCAAATGGTGTTAGAAGTATTGTTACTATGATGTATTCACCCAGAAAATTGCCTTACTTTAAATAACTGATGTGTCCTGAATAATGTTTTCTATGTTTATGAATCTCAAAATACTATTGAATTAAAATAATGGGTTAATTGTACAGTTAAAATAATGAAATAATTGTCAGTTTTGACAGTACCTACCTAATTAATAAATTATTCTTTGAAACTCATGTGTTATCTCTATGTTGAAACATAAACAGTTACGTAAAGTTTTTACATAACTACTTTTCATAACTGATATATGAAGGTTATGAAAAATGTGACGTTACCTAACGTCAAGGAGTGACTTAAAGTGTCACATTTGATAGCGGAATTAGATAATAGTTATTTACGTAACTAGTTATGAAAAGAGCGATATTGTTCAACAAGCGTAATATTTGCCAAAACGAGCGCTAGCGAGTTCTGCAAATAACGCGAGTTGAACAATGTATAGCTCTCTTCATAACGTGTTTACGTACAACGTTTTATCTAATTCCGCGCTTTTGTAATATTTCATAAAATCTTGAATTACAATGGTAATATTAAAGTGGATTCAAATAGTGTTACAAGTATTGTAACTATGAAGTATTCACCCAGAAAATTGACTTACTTTAAATAACTGTGTCTTTAATAATGTTTTTTTTCAATGTTTATAAATCTTAAAATACTATTGAATTAAAATTATGGGGTAATTGTCAGTATAAATAATGAAATAATTGTCAGTTTTGACAGTACCTACCTAATTAATAAATTATTCTTTGAAACTCATGTAGTATTTCTATGTTGAAACCTAAACAGTTACGTAAAATTTTTACATAACTACTTTTCATAACTGATATATGAAGGTTATGAAAAATGTGACGTTACCTAACGTCAAGGAGTGACTTAAAGTGTCACATTTGATAGCGGAATTAGATAAACTATATTTATATCACTGAGAGTATTATATAACGTAACTGAAAAACCAACTTAACCTTAGAAAATCCTATTATAAACTAAAACATCTGAGCTTGTAATAATCGGCAAAATATAACATAAAAACCAACTTTTAAACAGCGACCAAACAAATAATAAGTCATAAAATAGTTATCCAAAGTGGCCGACTTAATCTCTTTTATTTATTATGGGAGATGTAGCACACGCTCCTTCCTTACTACTTTATGTTCTAAGATATTCGCGCTCAACCAAAAATGACTGATGACATATTATAACGAGTACGTTCATAATACTTGTCAGTCAGACGACGGAGTAAACGCTTCTCGTGGTGCGTTTGTGAACTATTTCCAATTTTTGTCTTAAATTTGGCTAGTAGTGGAAAAAATTGTATATACACCATGGTGTTGAAGACATTTATAAACCTCGCACCTTATTCCGCTCGGGGCAAAGCTCCTCGCGAAATAATCTTGGTGTATTTTATAAAAATATTGAAAAAGTCAATTTTTAAGCTAATTACTTTGAAATATTTTTGAAACTTTGTACAAAACTAAAACCTACGGGTGCAAAACTTTGTTATAAAAATTCTTTCATGCACACATCATTACACTCTGATCTATTACAAATGCCCTCCTAAAGCGTAAAAACCTCTTAAACTGTAACTTTATCAATTCGAAAAATCTGTGCCGCATTGTTGTAGATTTTACCACAAAAGTGACTTTTCGATGGTTCGAGATAAGGTAGGTTTTGTCCCCCTGAAAAATACAATAAATTTGTCACAATTTTTAGTTCGAGGATATTATAATGGCCACTTGTGCTTCGAGGACCACTCGATTTCGAATTTCGAGCTGCTGGAGGTGGTTTATTCTTTTAATTTCATAACGGAATTTTGGGGTAGACAAATCTACGGGAATATTCAGAGCGTGTTTCATTCATTGATGAAAAAAAAGTTTCGAAATTAAAGTTTGTTGTTTATTATAAACATTTTCTTTACGAACCGAAATAAATGGCCGTACTGTATAAATAAATGGCAGCATGAAATTTTTTATTTATCATTCGCGTGTGGTGCAGATTTTTTTCGAAAAAGGATATTTTTTTTATATTTCCCCCAAAACCCCCTAATAAATTTTGTATCTATTTTCAAATTTTCCTAAAGTGGTTTTCTTCAACTCTTTACTCCACGTAGTAGCTTCAAAAGTTTCTAATTTATGCCGGGGATCCTATTCCTCGCCTCGTTTTCCCTCTCCCTAACTCCCACTGTTTTCAGGTCTCTCCTAACCTCTTCCAACCATTTTTTCTTTGGTCTTCCTCTTCTCTTTTCACCACCTTCTCCACCTTTTAGCACTCGTTTTACCCATCTATCTTCCGTCATTCTACCTATTTGTCCCATCCATCTCGCTCTCTGTGCTTTAATCAAGTATATGGGTTATACTTTGGTACTTAATTCTGAGAGTTCTCTGTTTGTTCTTCTGTAGAATCCATCTTTCTTATTTCCACCATAAATCTTTCTGAGTCTTTTACGTTCCCATATTTCTGATTTATTCTGCTCTTTTCTGTTCATTGTCCAAGTTTCACAAGCGTAGGTAACTGACGGTCTTATTATTGTCTGGTACATTCTTATTTTAGCTGTTCGTGAGGGGTCAGGTAATCTGGTCCCCGCTACCTACGTTAATACTCTGGTACTCTGGCCCTAAATTAATCCGACCAGTAATTTCGCCCCCGTAATGAAAATACGAACAATATCTTTTCATCAATTGCTTGCCAAGCAATATTATTGTTTTTACGTGCACAACAAATCTCGAAGCTCTGGAAAAATCAGAACACATTTACGTTGACACATTTGATTTCTGTACCAAATATTTTTGTCAAATGTTCACTATTCATGGTTTTTTAAGCGGACATTACATACCACTGTTGGTTTGTCTTTTACCAAACAAGAGATCCGAGACGTACAAAAAACTATTTCTAATAATTCTGGATAAGTCTTCCGAAATCAATATTGTTTTAGCAATCAATCAAGTTGTGTGTGATTTTGAGATGGGTATTCATAAAGCGGTTCGGGAAGTGTGGCCTTCCGCCGAAATAATTGGTTGCCGGTTCCATCTCGCCCAGGCATGGTTTCGAAAAATTAAATCAATTGGCCTACTTTCGGAATACAATGACGCGAACAGTGATATAGGCCGTTGGTTACGTTCAACTTTTGGTCTAACTTATTTGGATCCTGATGAAGTCGGAGATTGCATTGCCTTCGAATTAAATGAAAACAGACCGGACGATACAAGGTTGGAAAAGTATTCAGATTATTTGATCGAAAACTATATTGATGACCAATCTTATTTTCCGCCGACAATGTGGGCCAAAAATTCAGCAGATCTAACTCGGACAACAAATGCGTGCGAAGCTTTTCATCGAACTTTCAATGGCTCTTTCTACAAAGCACATCCAAATTTAATAACATGTCTTGAAAAAGTGTATGAATTTCAAATTGAAACTTATGTTAAATTGCAAAGTTTACATTTAAAACCTAAAGTTAGAGACGTTAGTGTTAGAAATCGCCAGAAATTTATTGAAAATATCATTGAGAGATACCAAAGCGGTGAGATAGACAGACTTTATTTTCTAGCATGTGTATCATTCAAAGGTATCAAATTTTGACATTTGCATCGTTTAATAACATTTATTAAATAGTGGTAAATAAAAACTAAATAAAAATTTAGTTTTATTCCTCTCTATTATTTAGATTGTTTCCTGGATCATGCCATAAGTACTATGTCGTCCGCATATGCTAGACATTGATGTTTATTCCATAATTATTTATGAACATTAATTTTCTGTTAATGCTAGTTTTTGTAGATCTACATTTTGGCATAAGAAGTTGAGGCTATTTTTACATTTCAATACAACTGCTAGCATGTCATCACTGTAATTCTATCTAAGTTAGATTACTTACATCTCCAGCTGCTCCACAGGCACCTCTAAATCTTATTAAAACCTGTTCAGTACGTTTGATTTTTGAAAAAACAGACGTTATTTTACAAATTGCTATAGAGTTGTCATCAATTTCTTCAATTTGATTTTCTATGTCACTTTCGTCACTGTTTTCATCATCAGCATAAGCGAAATCACTAATTTGTAGTCATATTTTCTAATTTTATAGTCTTGAGCAAACCTTGCACAGTGAGTTTTAATATACAGTGCTTTTCAGATAAAAGTATCCACCTTTAATAACTTTTGTAATACTGGTATTTAGAAAAAATCCAAAAACACGTCAATTTATGTTGGAAGGGGCAAGCATTATGGCTTATTTAAACTTACTGGAAAAGCCACCCCCTCACCCCTAGCAGCATCCCCTTTATTTTTTTAAATTACTTTTCATATTTTTTATGTAAAATTTGGATACTCCTCTTTGAGCTGATTTCAAAAATGTATAATACTTGTAGGTTAAAGTGGTTAGTTTATGAGATAAACAATTTTTCTTTTAAGAGCACAAATTTTACTTATTATTTACTTTCACCTTATTTGCCTGTACTAAAATGGGTTGTACAACAGTTCAAACTCTTTAATCTTTTTAACTGTGCTATTTATTATGAAGTTACAATAAGTGTTCAAAATGAGTACCATTCACTTCCATACAATGGTATAATCTATTTTGAAATGCCTCTCTGACATTGCTTAATACGGCTGGATTTAATTGTCGACATTCATTTTCTATCCTAACTCGTAAATCATCCAGAGATTCTGGTTGGGTAGCATAAACTTTTGTTTTTAAATACCCCCATAAAAAGAAGTCTAGGGGTGTTAAATCCGGTGACCTAGGTGGCCACTCCATCATCTGCCCCCTTCTACCTATCCAACGAGCGAGGAATGTTTCGTTTAAAAATCGTCGGACAGGCATAGCATAGTGTGGGGGAGCTCCGTCTTGTTGAAATACCAGTAAATCTTCGGAAAGGTTATCATCATTTTCTATTATTGTTGTAATACGTGGGTCAACCCCTTCCCTGAGTAACTCAAGATATGATTCACCATTTAAATTTCCGTTGATGAAGAAAGGTCCGATAATGTGGTCACCTAGGATACCACACCAAACGTTTAACTTTTGGGGATGTTGTGTATGGAATTCACGCATAATATGTGGATCACTTTCAGCCCAATATCTACAATTATGCCTACTTACTAAGCCATTTAATGAAAATGAGCATTCATCAGAAAAGCAAATATTGTACCGATTTGTACCGATTCACTTTCCTCAATTAATTCACTCAATACCATCTTTACTGACCATCCAATAGTTCAAAACATCCACGACATCTATCAAACTCTCTCAGCTCGTGATGTAACAGTCTGGCTCCCATCTCACATTGGAATTACTGGCAATGAAAACGCTGACCACCATGCTAAAGAAGCCTCTTCTTCCATCACCACAACAACGTTCCAGCTCCCAAATGACATAAAACTATTATTCAAAAAGTCCGTCAAGGAGTCCTGGCAAAATTTTTGGCACGACAGCAAAACAGCCCTTTACGACATACAACCATTAATCGGCTGTCCCTCCCTCGATTTCCTAACCAGGAGAGAAGCTGCTGTCATTAGACGATTGCGGATCAACCATACCAGATACACACATGGTTACTTGATGTCTTCCGAAAACCTTCCCGTCTGCCGTCACTGCAATAGTCCCTTAACCGTCAAACATATTCTCACAGACTGCCAGGAATACACCATTACATACAAGCGCCTAGACCTAACACCAAACCTGAAAGAGCTTTTAAACTGCACTGCTGAAATCCCAAAGACATTGAAATTCCTCAAATCAACTAACCTCTACCACAAGATATAAACTAGATTGATATTTTACCGAGTATTTTACATGTTTTATGTTTTAAGATAGTGTATGTATTTATAATATGTCTTTTTGTCTTTTGTACAGTGCCAATGGCCATAGTTGTCGAAGCACTTGAATTCTATTAAAAAAAAATGTATAATACTTGTAGGTTAAAGTGGTTAGTTTATGAGATAAACAATTTTTCTTTCAAGAGCACAAATTTTACTTATTTATTACTTTCACCTTATTTGCCTGTACTAAAATGGGTTGTACAACAGTTCAAACTCTTTAATCTTTTTAACTGTGCTATTTATTCTACTTAAAAAATCCAAACAACAAAAAACTCCACTTTTTATTGAAGTTTGACATTGTGAACTAGAATTTGTAGTCACTATTGATAGTGTAATTTAATACATTATTTATTTTGTTTCTCTGAAATGGTTTACTCTTTGCAAGAAAGAATTGAAATTGTAGGTTTATACTACCAAAATAATAATTGTGCAAGACCTGCTGCTAGAATATTCAACGAATTACATGACGGAAGACATGCAACTCATATGTAATTCAACTGATGGAGAAACTTACCACAGCAGGGTCTGTTTGCAATAAAGTGCATAAACGAGAGGGACTCGTAAATAACGAAGCAATCCAAGTGGCAATTTCAGGGCAAGTCAGCTTAGAGGCTCAACAACCCCAATCGTTGTCAACAATAAGTAGAGTGATCGGTGTTTCATCTTCTACATAAATTCAAGTACCACCCATACAAAGTTAAGTTGGTGCACGAGTTGAATGAAGATGATTTTGATCGTCGTCTAGAGTTTTGCGAATCAATGACGCAAATTATCAATAACAATCCACAATTGTTAAACAATATTTGCTTTTCTGATGAATGCTCATTTTCATTAAATGGCTTAGTAAGTAGGCATAATTGTAGATATTGGGCTGAAAGTGATCCACATATTATGCGTGAATTCCATACACAACATCCCCAAAAGTTAAACGTTTGGTGTGGTATCCTAGGTGACCACATTGTCGGATCTTTCTTCATCAACGGAAATTTAAATGGTGAATCATATCTTGAGTTACTCAGGGAAGG
>CAJUYH010005918.1:0-21661 GCA_910591685.1 Galerucella tenella
CTCCTATGGTTCTACTATCAAATGTAACAAAACGGCGTACAGTTTCATCACATTTTTAGGGGGTGGAAAATAAAATGTTCAGTTTTTACTGCGCTTTTCTGCACAAGAGAAAATGTATGCATAGTGTTGGAACTGATGATTACATGATAAACTATCGTTCTGAATGTGTTTGCAGCTGTTTCAAATCGCGACACTTTTTTCCCCATGGGCTCATAGTATGTTAGTAAAACCTGCAATAATTATAAGTCGTCAACGCTGTGCTAAAATCCACATTACCCATTGAGAAAGACGTTAACACATCCAAATTTCTGAAACTTGTGGCATTTTTGAAAAAAACAGTGTTGGGTATAAAGGTACAGAGCGGAAGAATCCATTCAGTCGAGATGAAATTAACAAATTTCTTCGCGGTGCTCCAGAAGAAACTAATTTTTTGCACAAAATAAAATGTTTAAATCTATTTTGATGATGTAAAGTAGGGAGGGTGAGAGTTGGTTCAAAGCACTTGGGCCACATGTCACCCATTGTACATCTTCCCGAGGAGTTGCCCTCCTAGGTTATCGACCATCCTGTCCTTCTCAGGAAGGTGGACAGGTTACTCCTTTATATCGGTAAGTGTAGGCCAAGACTCACCGATTACACACTCTCTTATAGACGATAACTCCGGACACTCGCATAAGACATGCCTGACAGTTTAATCTTTCTGTTACACATCCTGCATAAAGGTGATCCTGGCAAGACTGCATCCGTTTATTCCATCCCATCTCTGAAGTGATTGAGCATGGGTGTAACGTTTGGCTATAGTTCCGCAATTGTCGAAGTCGTTAGGCCGTAGGTGTCACTGGGTCCTAAAATTTTTAGTCCAGCCGCTTCCCTGGCTAAAGAATCGGTAATGCGATTACCTTTACTCCTGCCGTGTCCTTTAACCCACCTCAGGCTCATATTGTTATCTGCCGAGGCGTTAGCTAAATCTTGGTGGCACTCTAGTACTAGCCCCGACATAACACGTTGTCTGTTCAAGGCTAATAGGGATTGTCTACTGTCAGTGCAGATTGTTATGTTTTTGCCAGAAATTCCTTTACTGGTTAGTTCTTTAGTGGCAATTGAGATACCAGCCAGTTCTGTTTGAACCACTCTGGCTAGGCTTAGTGCTCTGGAGTAAACTTCACATCCTAAGCATTCATCTTTCATTTTTAAGCCATCTGTATATATGCGTATTGCATTTGCAGCATATCTGACTCTGTGTTCTGTTTTATTTGTATTTTGTAGGGTTTATTGAACACAAACCTGGGCTCAATTACAGCTATTTTTAATTGTTGGTATAATTGGGGCTTGTCGAAAAGACGAACTAGGAGCAAATATTGTTCATCAAGACAACATGATTGTAAAGTTTGTACAGCAAACAACAACAGATCCGTTGAGTCGGTAAACTTTCGGTATTATAACTAAATAATATTTTACTTGCTCAACATTTCAGTTGTGAAATAATCATACTATTAGGCACTATCTGCTATTGTTATCTGATTAATGAATACTGGCTATGTGATTTTCTCTTGAATCACTCATGATAAGGTGCTTCTAAACGGGCATTATTTTTAGTGCAATATGTAGTTGCAACAAAGTGGCTGGCAGCATTGCCAGCAATAACAGCTAGACTGGGTTATTATTATTATTATTATTTATTATTATTATTATATAAAATGACTAATACTTGGTCGAATGGAAAAATTATTTAGTTTATTAATGAAATACATTTTTACATCCTGAGTTATAGAATGTGGAAACACAAATGCTAAAAAAGTTGGATGGGCAGTTATCGCCGAAGAATTTGGTACCTATATCAAGTGATGAGGCCAAAAAAAATTCAGAAACTGGAGAACTTATGTAAAGTATGAGGTGGAAAAGAAGAAAACCGGTAGTGCTGGCGGTAAACTAGTGAAATGGTAGTTTTAACTTGTTATCAAGACTTATTTCTAGACTTAGGTAATCTAAAGTTTCACGCCTAAGGTCGGATCCACAATCTACTCTTCTTTTTCTTTAACTATGTGTTTAAAACAATATAAGTCGCTGCGACGCGAATGATTTCGTCAGCCATTCTTGCACGATTGTGTAACCCGTCTACGAAACAAATTATTTTCATTATTGGGCCATAGTGTTGCAAACAATACTGCCGAGATATATATGACAGAGCTATATGCTACAATTGAAATGTCATGCTGGCTGGGCTATAGTTGCCAATATTGCAGTCACATATTGCACTGAAAATATTGCCCGTTTATATAGAAGGTGCTTTAAGTTAAGTGAAAACGAAATATCTTGGAATGGAGTATAATAACCATTCCAAACCCTATAATGGTAAAAGGCGAACTTTTACAGTTACATCCCGTCGAGGAATACATTTGAACTCCAGTCCCATTAAACTTCATTAAAACATTTTTTTGGAATTGGTGCTGTTGGAGCTGGAGTAGATACCTACCTGCATTACCTGCATATGAAATTGCATCAAGGATTACCCAAAATAAAAACTTGCCTTTTGCTCTTCCATCTTCTTCGACAGTAGGAATTAATATCAACAATTACACAAAGTGTATGATCAATATTCATATTCGAGATTGAAAATATCCGTTGAAATCCAAGCCATAATTAGAATATTGTTAAAATTTTTATAGTTAACCTAATTAGCATTTCTTTCTGTATTATGATAAATATAAAAACTACTCACTTACTTACTTTGTACTTCAAATTTGTAATACTACAAGCAGATTGCCTAAATGATTTGTTTTCGTATTCAATGAAATGAAACATTTTTGCTATAATTTACTTGAATAATTAAGAAGAGCCATAATGGAAAAACAGGCATGTCGGATTATTACAAACTGGAGTAAAACTGCAATAAGTATTTTAGAATAAAATTTGGATACATAATTAAAGATCAAACATATATAACATTTTTATTCCTGTGTTTCGAAAATAATAGATTACAACAGAATTCAATAGAATACGAAATGTCTATTTTGGTCAATTAGTAGAATGCAATTAGTTTTATTACTATCACCAATGCAGTTTCCCTCAATAACTCAGGAGGCTGATGTATATAACTGTGCATATGCTGATGCAATCTATGGCTAAGTACAGGACCCCGGAGGAACCAAAAGGCCCCGATATGAGGATCAATAAATATCAGGCATTTCGTGGAAGCTAAAAATATTTGTGGTTTATTTCACTATAGGTACTTGTGGTGAGGCACATGTGAAATAAAAATAAACGGGTCTCAAATTTACTTCTCCAGCATGAAAATTATTTTATTTCAACTGCCTACAAACACTAACAAGCTTTAAGCAATAAAAAATAATTTTTGAAATATTTTTACGTACACAAAACACAAGACAAGACAACGAAATTTGACCGTCGTAATCTGTCATTGAAGTTCCATACAGCGCCATCAATCAAGACGGTGGAACAGCTGAACTAAAGTACAGAAGCGTTCGTTTTCAAAATTTTCCGTGCAACAAATCTCAAAAAATACAATGAATTGAGATTTCATATTTCTAGAATCGAATTCTCTAGGCTTTTTTTTGGGGATAAGGTCTTGGCGTTCAAATTGGTGACCACAAATTGTCAAAGCTGTCAAAATCACACCATCACTTAATGGCTTATATCTTTTTTATAACAATCTAAAACTTGACCAAAATATCTCATCCCCAAGACAAAGGTCCAAGTTATATTATGTTCAACTCTCAATTTTACTGCATTCTTTAGATTTGTTGCATACAAAATGACCCAAATTTTGTGGCAAGTCAGGGGTGCCAACTGTTTTGAGCTGTCTAAATTGTGAGGCCCCTCTTAAATAAAACATTTTATAAAAGAACTTTGACCTCTTCACAAAAGACATTCCAACTTCACTTTCAGGATAAGCGGTAGTGGCAGCTAGCCAATTCGTTTTTAACTTGACACTTTCAATATGCCTTGATGAATTTCAAAATAAAAATCTGTCTACTTACTTTCTTACTACAGACAGTTCAGTAGTAATTGTGCAATAAACCATTAAAATATTATTAAATATTACACATTTTTTCTGTTGGATCGAATAAACTTTAACCCCGGAATTACAGTCTGAACATGCAAAAATTATAAATTATCCACTCAGCTGTTCCATATTAAAAAGATAAACTCAAAAGTAACTGGATTTGGTGAAAGAGGCGTGTAAAAGAACATTCTGATATATCTATAAATGGTTTCATTTATTCAAGAGATCCACTAGAATATGATTATTAAATTATTATCATTCGGAAACATTTGAAACTTTCTTTAACGTTATATTGAATATTTTTTGACCTCTATGTATTATTTAAGCGAGTTTAAGAGATAAATTAGTGATTGAAAAAATGGAGATTATCTGAAAAGGCGGTCATTGGCAAATGACTTACTGACAAGAGAAGATCGATATTGTTAAAAGGAAGTAGTAAGTAGTGTTCGTGTTGTGCCGGTTTATTTGTTTCATGATTAACTCCTTTTTTTCTTCATTTCACCATAAATATACTGCGGCGTGATTAGTTTGTTTTTTAGTGTAGGTAATGTTGGTAAGTAGCTTGATATTTTTTAATAAATTTAATGTCCAATAATGAAATACCTAATTAGAGTTGGATAAATTAAAATAATATTCTATATAGTTTTATTTGCAAAAACATGGGCGAATTAATTAAATAAAAAACCTTTTTGTATATTCACGTCGTATATATGCTGTTAACTAGCTGTTAAAGAACGAAAACATCAAACAAAAAAATCGTGGTCCGTAAATGAAAGAGACAGGTGAAAACGAGGCTAGAAGTTCGTTCATACAGATTGCGAAAATTCTATTCGCGACAAACGATTTACACAAGTGCGACAAGGGAAATATGAGAAAAATTACTTGAAAGAGAGAGAAGAATAATCATTGTGCGCAGTCAGCGATGGGCATGTGTTCAGTGCTCCCTATTTTAACTGCTGTTACCAAATGTACCTACTGATCTGTAAAATTTATTCCCAATTTTTGATTGGGCTTGTTCAAGAAAATTTTTTTTAGTTAATAATATAAACTAAAACTCATTTTAAACAGATTCTTAAAATTTTAGATTTTTCCGCGAACGTTTAAACCCTCAAATTAATTAAAGAATTTGGATCGAACGAAAACGGGGCGTGGTTACCTGTGACGTCACACTGCATATGCTATACCTAAAGCCGCATCCACATTATGTCTAATGGTCGCCCGACATTGTCGATCCATAATGTGGACGCAGCTTACAGTAGAGGGCATTGTCGATCGACACCATTCGACATAATGTGGACGCGGCTCAACGTTTGAAACGCCGCAAGTCGAGAGCTGTGTATTGTGTATATTGTATCGTTTTGTGTAAGAAAACAAAACGCTAGACTGTTGACTGTACCAACTTTTTCGTTATTTTATTGTGAAGGGAGTGAGAAAAAAGTGGTAAATGAATACTACATTTTTCCCGACTGTCCTAACACATCCAAGAATGCACCAGAAAAATATATATACATTAAAACAGTGAGCAGTGTAACAGTTAAATTAAAACCTAGAGTAGTACCGAGATTGTTTGACTGTCTAAAAATAGAGTAACAATGCATAGTTCGAAGCCACGGTCACAGTTTTTACAAGTTAAGCTCAGAAAAAAGAGCCTCTGATGATGATAAAGTAGAGGAAGAAAATCAAATGGATATCACACGAATGGAACCTTTATCTCGGGAAATAGGGGTTCAGGATTGCATTAAGGCTTATGTACGTTCCAAAGCGATTCAATGTGGGGGCGACGGGTTTTATATATGGAAAATGGCTAAAAAGAGAAAATGCACTAGCAATGAGATCGTTCCAAAGAAACCGTGAATGGAAAAAGACGTTAAACCCATGAACGAAGAGTTTTCAATATCCACTAGCGGTCCTTTTTCTACATTTAGCTCGTCAGAATTGAGTATGTTAAATCCGAATAGGTTATTTTATCTAGACACTAATAGGTCAGACGAAATAGAATATTTTATTTGATAGAAAAAAATCCAAAGCTTTATTTGGGAGTTCAGAGTCATTCATTATTTGTTGTGAGCTTGTTAACTAAAAAAATGTGAACTGGACAAGCTTGATATCTTTTTAACATTAGAAAAGATCAAATTGAATTTACCTCATAGGATATTAGGAGACGATTTTGGTTTGGCACTTTCCAGAATATGTAGCATTATACAAAAAACTATACCGTTATTAACCAGTTACCTTTACCCATTTGTGCAAGTTAAGAAAAGACTTCCTACTCCCGCCAGACGCAAATATGAAAATGTACAATGTATTGTAGATTGTTTTGAAATTTCGATTCAGGAACCAAGTGTAAATTATTTGTTTCTAATAATTAAGTTCCTCACCATAAAGATATCGACTTCAGGTGAATTTTCAGAATCTGCTTCAATAAATCCAGTATCTACTAAGTACATCTTTAATAGCAAAAATCACTAACATTTTTAAAATTTAAAGATATTGTGCCCAAAGCAGTGTACCTATAGATTTTATTTATTGCAGATTGTAATTTTTTCTTGAACTATATTATTTTATTCTTATTTGTGTTGATCTCACTTGTTCTTTAAAAGTCAATAATATTACCAATCTCGATTTTCTCCCACTAAATACGGCGTGTTAAAAGTCAAATGCAAAATCAGATATTTATTCCTTAGAAAGTACCCAAACATTCTAAAATGGCAACGCTCCTTTCATATCAGATTGGTAGCTGGAACTGAACACACGCCCAACGCTGACTGCGAACAATTATTCTTCTCTCTCTTTCAAGTAGTTTTTCTCATATTATCCTTGTCGTACTTGTGTAAATCGTATGTCTCGAATGGACTTTTCGCGATCTGTATGTATGATTGGTCGTACCTACCATTCGGATCGTGCGTTAATATGAAACAATTTGCTCAGATTAATCTGTGATCACGTGACCAAAAATCCGTCTCCTCTACGATGCAAATAACGGACACAGTACAAAGGCTTATTCACAATCACAGTCATTTAGAAACAGATTTCATTAAAAAGTGTTGTGACGCTTCGCTCTGACAGGAGCTAAAACGTCAAAAATTAATCGATTGAAGATTGTAGTTTTTACTATATTTCACTCGTGGATAAAGTGGTATTTTACATGCTTCATCAGTGTGGATGAAAATACAATTAAAATGTGATTGCGGATAAATAATATTAGTAAAGTATTCGCACCAAAAAATACCATGCTTTGTAAACATCACAGCATGCAGTAGAAACATGGTAGAAACAAACATGGTCATACACTACACCATCAATGAATCGCATGGTGCTATTTGTTTATTAACGATTGAAATGCTAAAAATATCAAACGTACAGTACGGAATACTTGAAGCAGTAGATAGGTATAGTTACTGAAAATTATCTACTTTCATATCCTGAGGATAAGATAATAATCTTCATTCTATAATAGGAGCTATGTGAAAGATGTGGATACAAAAATCGATAATGTTATTCAATTCGGCAGTTTATTACCCATGCAAGATCCATAGGGTGCAGTGCGAACATCAGCAAATCTGATAGGTTATACGTCATGAACTACATGAAAACAGCAGACTAGTTGTTAGAAATTCAACAACTTTTCCAGAAAGATGCAAACGGTTACTCAATTGGCGACAAAAAACGGAACCACCTTGTTTTATAACCACACTTTACCTACCATTAACTGATGGTTAGGCTGTGGAAGGTGTGAATGCGAAATAATCTTCTGAGAGATCGTCAGAGGAATCCATTATCTTTATAACTATATTATGTATTTTATAATCTAAAAAAGAATGTGAAAATAACATCATAGTAATAACATATTTTGTAAATATGGTAACATCTTAGCTCCACATGGAAAGGTTATTTATCATTATAATTTAATTAAAGGAATGGTCTCATGTTTCTGCAAATAAGTATATTTATCAATAAATCTAAATGAAAACAATAAAATGGTACTTTATATGGTCTAGTAGAAAATAACAATCAGAAACATTTTTTTGGCTCCTTATAAACTACCCAATAAATATTTAACAAATAACTTGAGTGGTAGGCAGTTATATTCATAATAAGCTGTTGGTACACAGACGGCTCAAAAATACCCTCAGGCTCTGGTGCAGGTGTATATAGGCGCATATCTAGGACAGAAATTTCAACCTCTCTGTATTGCTGGTCTGGATCACTGGCCATTCTGGCATGGAAGGAAACGAGAAGGCAGACTCTCTTGCAAGGGAGGAAGGAGAACCTACAATTGGCATCTTAATAAGTTTGTCTAAACAAACAATAAATACCTGGACAGCAAGAAGAGCTTTAGACTTCTAGCATAATGTACCAGGATTGGTTCATTCAAAGGCTTTTATACATCCTTCGAAGAATGTCTCCAAACAAATGTTAGCCTGTAGCAGGCATGACCTACGTTGTCTAACAGGCCATTGTCACCTGAATCATCATATGTTAAAACTTGGACTGTCGGAAGATCCGACTTGCGTCTTTGTCTGGAAGATGATGAAACAGCAGAGCATATAATTTGTGCCTGCCCGCCGCGGCTCGAATGAAGTATCTGATGTTTGCAGGGTCTCTCTTTCGTCCTCGGATCTGAAATATCATTCACCAAATAAACTGATCGGTTTTGTTAAGAAGCTGAATTTGCTTGGTGGAATCTGAATAAGTGTGAGCCACAATAGACTCTTGCCAGTCACAGTGGAGGGCCTTATAGACCCACTCACCACAAACCTAACCTAACCCAACCTATATCCATAATATTTTAATGTCAAATTACCATTAATAATAAGCATAGTGCATTTCCCAATTGCCCCGCGTATTTCTTACACGTACGACAAGAAGAAAAAGAAGAGGAAGAAAAAGAATATAATGACATGCGCATTAGATGAAATTGGAAGTGGCCATTGATCATTCATTTAATGAATTTCTGAATATAATTCTTGTAAAGAATGAAATACTTCGAACTGTCTCCAATTTTATCTTTTGCTGTTTTATGAAGGCTTTTGTAGCTGGTTCCCACAGCTTTCATCCTTACGCTCTCTGGGCTTTTATAAAATACTTACTTTCATGCTATGTGTGGTGCATCAATGCTAATACACATTAAGACTAATAAAAACTTATTGGGTAGTTATTAAGGAACAAAATATTGTTGTCAATATTACAGGAATATATTTATGTAGAATACAACTGAAAATAAAGCGTAATTATAGGTTTCAGGAAAATTATAAATGATACATTTAAAATGAACATTTTTTATCAAGTTGAATGATCTTGATATTTTTATCTTCGATGATTAAGCAGAGTGGGTTAAGTTGGGATGTAAGAGCGTGGAGGCGATAGATTGCGTCAATTCACTCGGATACCTGAGACCGTGAATTTGCTTTGAACCAATACCCCTCTCCTCATAAATTCGTTTTGAGACACTCCCAGTATCTTGCGGAGCTTAACATTTCCTCCCAACTCCCTTTATGAAATATGGTCCTATAATTTCGGAATGGAATAGTTATCAATAGTTTCTTCTTTTTCAATTTTCTTGCCTAGGTAATCATTAGAAACTTTTCATATTCGGGGACTCACTCCTACTGTACTTACAATTTATGCTGCTTTCTTTTATTTGGGCTTCAAGTACTTGTGCGTGAAGCCTCAGTCGTCACGACTTTTGAGCAAAACGAACACGATTTTTTAGGATCCTCAAAACCACTTGTCATGTGCCAGTGCCAATGAATTTCCTGTGTTGTTAGAAGAACAGTTTTCAATTATAATGTTGTTGATAATATAATTTTGCATATTTAGATATTTTTAGTAAGGTTTAAATCGTAATCGGCACAATCTTAACCTTTAAAAAAACGTCAAACCGGTGAAACGTCAAATATTTAATGTCCGTGGCATGAAGCTCATACTTTTCGGTATGTGCTTGAGGGGCAAGGGGAAGGTAAGACTAGGCGTCACGCCCGGTAATAAACGAACGGAATTATTACGTTATTACGTTCATTACAAGCTTCTTTTTCTCCAAAAGTCTCTTCCTTTCTTCCTTGTCTATCCACGGACGCAACAATCTGGGTTGCTCCATCGCTTTTCTTGTTTCTCCATAAATATCTCATGAATAACATTCCCAACTGACTTAAGCGGTGGTAGTGTTGTAAATATAGCGCTGGGTTTCATAGAATTAGGCAATCCAGATCACGTGACCTAATATGGCCGTGCAGGGCAAACAATTTAGACAGATAGGATAGTTTTGTATTGTCTATTCAGTCATAAACAGTGCTTAAGACTTATTAGTCGAATTTATTAGTATATTTTGCTTCAATTTAGTATATTTTATTAGTGTTTAGTATATTGTTCATTTGATTAGTATTTTTCATTTAGAATATATCACTTTTCTCAGTTTTTATAAATATTGTTATTGAGCAAAACTGAACAAAATGCCTGCTACATAAAGCCTGGTATTTGATTTTTGATTCTGTTAAATCATCTCTGTTGATTGCTGCTAACCACATTTCTCTACACTTCTTACTCAATTCATTCTTGTGCACCAAAAATGTGTTCTTTAAAACAGCTGGGACCTTGAAAAAGCTTACTGCAGGTGATATCTTCCAATTCAAGCAAGTATAGTTTTAATGCCAGCAATTTCATAAAAGTTTCACTTTCATTATAATATTGTATATGTTCTAGTCAGTGTGTACTTACCCGTAAATATTAAATAATAATTCTTGATAGTCTAAAAACCACTAACAAAAAAATAATGTTCTTTATATAGGTACACAGCCAAAAGTTGGTCCTAAATTGATATACCCAGCTTAAAAGTTTTATAAAACTGAACTTTTTATTGTATATTATTAGTATAGAGACACCAAAGCAAAATAAAAGCAGCTTTCTCCAAAATAAACATTTATGTATACCAAAATCCACGGTCTACAATGTATTAAATCACATTTGTTTGCCATGTGTCGCCATATTGAATTTTATTTGACAGGTCACTGGATTGCCTAATAATACTTATATACTGAACTGGGTTTGACATCAAGTTCGCGCATATATGGCGCATATGACTGCAGCTTCAAGTGGCTTCTTCTTAAATGAATTGGAGTCTATATAGATTAGTGCTTTTGCACTTCAAGTGGAACTATCAGATGAACTGCTAATAACAACAATCAACTTAGAAATAGATTGTCAGTGGTCAGATAATTTAAATAACTACTGCGTTTTTTTATGTGCCACTGATGACTTCAACATGTCGTTGCAGTGGAGACTGACGTCATTCAACCAATGATGAATAACTGATGTAAAAAAAACGTGCCTACAATCTACGTCAGTAAACGTCAACTTCACAAATGAGTCATAATTAGGGGGTTATAAACTTACTCCGAGTTACATCTAGAGTTACGCGAAAGTTAAGTCACGTGGTTTATATGGATGGCTGATCCATCATCTAGAGTAAGTAAATAAACAATACTGAGTTAATCTTTAACTCTGGGAGTAAGTATGTGAACGCACCCAGGGTGTTGCAAATGGCGACTTCCGTCGCATTTTCTTATACAGCTAATGAGTGACAAGACTCCTTCCTGTTTGCTTAATGTTCTAAGTTTCAAGCAGAAAATATGTTAAAGGCAATCTCCTTGGTATACAAAATTATGTTGCACAAGTTTTTGTTGAACTACTATCCCTGAATTCTCAAAATATTTGAATTTGTCCATTATTGACCTAGGTTAATAGAAAAAATTATTAACCACTAACAGAGAAATTCAACTTCTCAGTTGGCTAGAAGAAGCAATAATTGTCAACTTCACAGCTAGTGGTGGAAAAAAGTACATTATAGTACACAAAATGCCATTTTTCAATAAATCATATTCCTCTGTTTCTACTTATTATAAGAACACCGCTCCATTACGTAATGACTTGTTTTTATTTATTTGAATATATTATTAATCTGGCATTTAATTTTAACCTCGAAATTTAGGACGTGTGTATTGAATGTCTTCCTTCCGAGAGAGAGAAAGGAGCTTCGACCGGAATTTTAATTTCTATCCGTTGTTTTGAATATCTTTTAATTTCTTCTGATTCACCGATAGTTTAATTGGCCCCACAATTGTAAACATGAACTTGGGAGGTCATATACGACTGTTTCCTAGTGACTAATAAAAAATATCTACCTATATCCTACTACCGTGTTACAACGTTTACAGATAATAATTATAAAGGTGTTCATGAATTATTATAATGATATTAAATTCACGTCGCTCAGGATTGTATTCAGCGAATACGAAACGTTTTATAGATGACTAACTGTCAATATCATAAATCGTATCATATAAAAAGTTAAGCCAAACGGCCATTCGTAAAGAAGTCAGAATTATATCAAACATTCGATATTGCCACGTTTAACTATGGAAAAGCTAAAGTGCTAAGTATGTAGTGATGATAATTAGGAAAGGGACTTTTTATTATTAACAATATCAACAATATGATTAAACGTTAATTCTTTAATGTGCTTGTTTCCTTGGATTTTTTCTATGAACATTATTTTTTCAATTTATGAATATTAAAAGATGAGCACTTTTAACGGGCTTCTTCAAGCTCTGCTCCGCTCCGCGTCGTTCAGGTCAACTGCAGTCGCGTGCGGGAAAGTATCACTTTCCGCACTTGTTAGGAAAATAACTATTTACAATTTAAAAACTTATAATCTGACAGTTTTGTGACAACTAAGTAGGTATTTAAAGATGACAGTAGCATACTAAGTTTTTGTCGATTTTATTTGATTCTCCATATAAATGTATGTGACGTGCCGTGAGAAATAATATTTCTCACAGTAGGAGCAAATTTTGGTTTTGAAATTAAGTAAGCTATGAGAAATACGTCACTTTTCATAGCAGTTGTAGAAAAACTATATTGAAACGTTTACATACTTTTTCAAAATTGAAAAAGACATTTTTGCAAGCTACAACTGCTAAAAGGGATAGATAAAATCAAATCAAAAGTGAAGAATGCTATGCTGCACTAAAAAGTGCAGCGAAAGCTCAACAAAATAAAGTGTGTACTTTAAAATAAGTGTATTTTTTTTTAAACTACTTAATATAATCAATAAACATACACACTGAACATTTGACTCCTTGACTGCCAAACTGAACACTGAGCAAGATGAATCGCGCATCAAAATCGTACGGTGACTCATACTTGAACGATAAAAGTAGAAATGGATTCAATTTTCGTTGAAACGATATTTATCGTTCAACTGAAATGGACTAGTGAGAACGCGCCTTTACATCTGCGCCGCCAAAAAAAAAGAACCACATTTCTAGTGCCTTAAATCAGACTATTGTTGAATGATGCTACATGCTGAATGTGAATTTTCTTTAACTAGCTATATCAAATTTATAAGAATTATGATCTGATTTGTTGTAGACAGTGAGATTTTAATCGAAAATGAGTTTGTCCGGTCCTGACATATGTTATAGAAACGACAGGGTTGCATTGAATTTATCATAAAAAGCTTTTGATGGACTTGGGTAACTTCAGTTTAAGCTGAATCTTTCGCGAAAGTATTTTAAGTACATGACGAGATTCAAAACTATTATAAACAGAGGTCGCGGTATATTACCATAACAAATATTCTATTTTAAACTGTTGAAAAAATTCGTTTAGTTCTGTGCATACATTAACCGTGTTTGAAGATTTTCAAAATTCAATTTTTTCTTTAAATATATTTGGTATCCACAATTTTTGGAAAATCTAACGAATCGGACTTGATTTATATAAAATTTTTTTTCATCAAAAGTCATACGATCGAATTATGGCTGGTGTAAGTTGCGAAGATTCGGTTATAACTTTGAAAAATTTTCGTGAAAAAATGGACTTAGCCGAAGCTCTGTCTAAAATGAATCTACATGCAACACCAAACACTAAAAGAAGAAATATTGGCAAACATGCTCATCCGAAATTTGGGAGTTATGATAGAGTTTCTGGAAATTTTGTACCACCAAGACAACTGCTTTTATATATGGCAAGGTAAATTCATAATTTTTTTTAATTCTTTTTGTAGTAGTTGAGCGATTTCAGATATATATTTTTTTCTACTCCTATACTATAAGTTGTTAATTAAATGCCAACTTTCAGTTTCATAATGATACTCACTGGTTTTCAGTTTCATAATGATACTCATTATAAAACTGGTTTTCATTATGAAACTGGATAATTGACCAATAGAAATCTAGATTATCAAATACCCAAGCTGGCAGACCTAATATTTTCTGTAAAATGTTTGACAGTTTCGAAGAAATTCGTGTGTTTTATGACAGTTTAAATCTTTTGCGTTAGTTTTTAAAAGAAATATCGAGCACCATACCAAAAATACTTAATGACCAAGGTAAATACATATTTAAACTTATTAATTTTTGTTTACAAGGATTTATTACTAATTTTGTAAAACAGTAACATACCTATATACGCTTTATGCTATTAGTTCAACAATGTGGTCCCATAGCATAGTAAGGAAAAGCGCCGTATAGGGTTGTCTTAGATCTGTACGTGAAGGGTAGTACATTATTTTATATTTTTTCAAATCAAATTTCTTCGTAGAAAAAATAATGTATGCAACTCTCATGTAATGGTTATTAATACACTCACTCATTAATCACAACTCAGGTATGGTTTAATTGCATGGGGTGGAGCAAATAATCACCATCGTAGTCCTACAAAAATGGATCTTAAAAATCATTTATGGAAAACACAAAACATTTCCCACAGTAGAACTTTTTAACTTGTCGCAAGTTCTTGATATTAAGGAGCTTTACTTTCAGTGTGTAATAAATAAAGAAAAATTTACCAAAAACAAAAATTCTACAAAGAATAAGTACTCTACAAGAAATAAACCTCTTGCTGTATACATTCCCAAAGTTAACAGAACTCTTACCTTGAGAAGTCATGTTTTTCTCGGCCCAAGATTGTACAATAAAATCCCGTTAGAAATTCGCAAAATAAACTCTCCTGCAATGTTCAAGAAGAAAATTAAACAATGGCTGCAAGCTAATACAATTGTCTCGCAGATCCTCTTAACATAGGGCGTTATTATGACGTATAAAATTGAAATATCTTATCCTAATCTATATTTTTTTAATTGTCCACCAAAATATGAGATCTCAATAGTTCAAAAAGTCAAAAGCTAATAATTATTGTATTCGTTTTAGTAAATTGTGTTCCACATTTGTTATAATAGTTGTGAAAATATTTATATAATCTCTAATACTACGATTTTAGTATGGTTTTAATTGCTATTTATTTATATTTTTTGCTTGTCTAATTAGGAGTTATTGTGTTGTTTTTATTTTACATGTTTTAAATTTTGCTATATGTGTCTTGTATTCAAATTCTTAACTAGTAACAAAATAGACGTTCTTGAGAATAGGGAGCTTTTTCCCACGCACAAGTCGAAAGACTTCAGTGGGTTTCTGCTACTTTGTTTTCATGTGAACCATCTGAAAACATTTGCATTAACCATACGAAGCTTGCCTTTGGCTCGTTTCGTATCCCGGTTAATGCTTGTCGGCCGGCGATTTTCGACATTCAGGATGCACTCATAGTGTACGTTAAAAAGAATTTTTTTTTGAAATAAAAACAAAAAAAATCCATAGGTCTTTATTTATTAAAATAATATGGGAAAAGGACTTTGTTGAACTCAAAACAAACAGTAGAATATAAAGATATAAAATGAAATATAAAAATTAAGATTAATATCTTATTTATTGCAACAATTTAAACTACCGTGGCACTTCGAATTGCACAAAAGTTCCTTGCTTTTACAGCTGCATTTAGTCGTGGAACACTTCCTTTTGCAGTTACAACGTGTATAGCCTTGCCCTCCACTTTTTGAATTAGCAGAAGCTGATTCTCTTAGCGACATTTCTTTTGTTGAAACTTCGTCCATGGAAAGTAACTTTTCTTTACAAATTACGAACTGATTACGGGTGAAAAGCTGCTTCAAGGTACCATTTTTGTTAGTTAATCTATAAAAGTCTGAATCATCTATTCCAACAACAACCGCTAACACATTTCGAGGGTCTGTACGACCACGGTTGACATCAGGGACTTGAATTCTTACGGTATCACCAATTTGGGCAGGAGGAAACTTTTTTTTGAGGTTCGCAACATTTTTGTGGCTTGAAGTAGAAGATTCTCTTTTGCAGCTACTCTTTTTAAAGAAATTAGCTCGTGTTGTTCAGTCAGTGCTTGAGATGAAGTTGTGTTGGGTGGCGGATCAGTTAGTGCTTGAGATGAAGACGTGTCAGGTTGCAGATCAGTCAGTGCTTGAGATGAAGACGTGCCAGGTTGCGGATCAGCTCCAATGGTATTTTCATTATCCATGTCTGTTTCAACATAAGCTTCTAGCTGTTCTTCGGTCTCAATGTTTGAAATTTGCCCGCGAGGGAGTGATGACGATGTTATACCCCTTTTTGGCTTAACGCCAAACAGGGCTTCATTAGGACTCTGGCGTATTCCTTCGTGATAAGTTGTGTTTTTGGCGAATTGGACAAACGGCAAACCTTTTGACCACTTGTTTGAATCATTGTCTTGCATCCAAGCAGTTAACATATGTTGTATGTCCTGATTGGCTCTTTCAACTGAGCCTTGTGTTTGACTGTGACGAGGCTTTCCGTGCACTATTTTAACATCTTTCTACATAGCGCATAGTTCAGATATGACTCGATTACTGAACTCTCTGCCATTATCCGAATGCAATATAGCGGGAGCACCAAATGTTAAAAAAATTTGGAGAAGGTGATATGCTACTTCTTCCGATCTCTTGCTTTTTAAAGGTCGTAACTGGACAAATTTGGTTAAATGATCTTGATATACCATTATAAACTTGTAATCGCCATCCCTGTGTGATTGCAGTCTATCAAGTCGACTTGACATCTAGAGTTCAATTCGGAACTAAGCATTGGTTTCACAACAATACCTTTTTTAGGCGCAGAAATTACTTCAGAAACGATTTTAGAGGCGAGGAAGTATGGCGCATATCTGTCATAAACGTACAAATGGCGTACGGTACCTATTTTACCAAGTAAAATTGAAAATACAAAGGTCACTGACAATGCCAACGCCACTGGATAAATCAATATCACTCAATTGACGGAGTAAGAGGGAATAACACACGCACGCGCTTGCCAATAGGAAGTCAGCTTTCAATAAAAATCACCAATTATGTTATTTGGAGGGTGTGGTAATTATGGTTTTCGTACAACACTGCCAGAGCTTAATCTTTTAACATTCATAAATTGAAAAAATAATGTTAATATAAAAAATTCAAGAAAACAAGCACATTAAAGAATTAACGTTTAATCATATTGTTAATATTGTAAATAATAAAAAGTCCCTTTTCTAATTATTATCATTACATACTTAGCACTTTAGCTTTTTCATTGCTAAACTTGGCAATATCATACATATCATGCATGTTCTTAAAATGTGTGTTCTGCTGGTTTTAGTACTTTGTGACATTCTGTATCTTCTGTCATGTTCAGAATATTATGGACACAAATAAAATATCACAAAGTCACAAATCACAATTAACCGAAGATATTAATAGAGACTCAAATGAACAAAAGGAAATATTTGCTGATTTAATGGTATAGACTCCGTTTCAACTAAGAAGAAGTTACGTGAAGTATGCCAACTGTCTTGCGCAGTAATCAAAATCGGTCTTGTTTATCCATGGTCGCGTTCATCACAACGTAGCGCTACCGAAGTGATCATCAATTTCCTGCTGAACGCGTGTTTTGTTAACTGATCAGCTTGAGCACTGTGGTATCAGTCGCCATTTTTTCAATAAGAATTAAAATACGCTACACGCTACCGATTGATGATGCATTAACTGTCATCATATGTTAAAAAATAATATAATATTTTTGTTTGAAGATATTTTAGTTTGCACTCCAGTGAAAATTAATGAACAGCTGGAGGTGACATGATTTTGATAATAAATTGTATAGTGTGTCAGGAAGCACAACTCTTCATAGTAAGCTCCAAAATGGTGAGTTCAATTATTTATTGTGATTAACTCCCATTTTTTAATGGTTAGAAGTAATACCTATTTCATAATAATTGTCGTATATATCAAATGAAATTGAGTTGTGATTGAGTTGTTGTATTCATTGACATTTGACATATGTTGATGGTTTTATTAGCACGTTCAGCAGAAATCCGAACTGATGGATCACTCTAAAAATCGCTACCTGATCAACTTTGTTGGGATGAACGCGACCTATGTCGCCAATCGTTATTTGAAAGTATAATATTTTAACGATACCAAGTATGTTCACATACTACCAGTGTATATTTTAGGTGAAAATATCTCGGAAAGCTTCAGAGAATTCCTAAATGTTTTATTTTAACTAAACATATGATAAATACATTTTTAATGTTCTAATTTTGTGTCAACCTATAAAATGTGAGAGTGTTACGCTACTGATTTGAAGTCGATTGTCAATAGAGGAGTTCAGTCTTAGGTCAGTGTGGCCAACAAAAAGATTTTTTCTGACAAGAATGACAGTTAAGGTCTACCATTCAAAACATAAGATTTTTGCATGCTTTTTATCTTTGCGAACATCTATATTGCTTTAATGAAATAATGAATACAACCCCGAAGCGTATATTTTGAAATTTAAATTGACTTTTTAGCTGAAAACTCAACATATCGGTGGCCAATAATTCTAGGAGCTTTTGGCACGTCACCATTTCATTTCTTTTATTCTGTCACTAGTTATTTATTTATTTATTTATTTTTAATACAATATCCAACAGGACACGCCCAATTCCAGGATAAGGTGAACAAACACAAATATGTTCTACATAACAAAATGTATGATAGAGAAAATAATTAATTGAACAAACCATATTAGCATGCATGCATAGAACACAATGAACACACACTGAAAAAAAAACTTTTAGAACAAGAAAAAAAAGTGTGTGTTCAGCTTTGAAATGAATATACAAAATTTCAAACTTACAATGTTATAACCTCACTATAAGAAATATCTTCTGTAAGTTCCTTGTGGCATTATTTATTATTTTTTGGAACTTTAGTTCTTTACGTCAGGTTATGTTTGAGCGACCGGGGGTCGCGACGCAAAAGATCTGACCGTTATGTTACGTTAAGTTATGTTACGTTGCTTCGTTATGTGTCTTGCTTACGTGCGTGTGCTCTCTCCTGAGTTTCTCTCTCTCGCTTACGAAGCAGCGATTCCCATGCTTCGGCCGGAAATCTAACCCGGTCCGCCCGCGTGGAAGGCGAGCATTCTACCACTGAACCACCGATGCTATATTGAAATTATATGCAAAGCTGGTATTTGCAGTGCTGGTGATCTACTTGAATTTGTTTGGATCAATTTTTACTATTATTTCCAAAATTTTTTTTGCGCGATTGATCTTTTTTGTTTATTTACAGCATCGGTTGTCAGGACGGTAGGTTGTGTTTACTGGTTTCTGAGTTTTTTTTTTTTTTTTTTCCCCTTCGGAGCCGTCCTTTCGCCGGTACCACCTCAGCCTCCTGGTCTTATTGTGGATACTCCTAGTGTTCTGACTACAACCTATTCAGCCAATCCGTTCCCTGTATTAGCTCATACAGGTTCTTAGCTGGTTGATTGTAGAAGTCTTCTGGAGTCATTTGGGTTCTACCATAAAGTTTCTGCCTTCTGTGGTCCAGCGACTCACAGTTGCATAGTATATGCAGAGCTGTTTCGGTATCCTTTTTGCATCTTCTGCATGTAAGGTCTCCGTTGTACAGCCCTATTTTGTTTAGGTGCTCCTTTGTGGGAAAGTGTCCCGTAAGTAGCCCCGTAGTGGTGCGCAGTTTGTTCCTGCTCATTGAGAGCAGTTCTTTCGCTACTTTTTCTGATGGTTCTTTTATGAATTTCTTCCCATGTTTTTGCCCAGTCGTATTCTTCCAGTATTTCTTGTGTTGTTCTTTCAACCACCCTTTTAACCATGACCTGGTTAAGCATCTGGGGATGCCCACAGCAGGTTCGGGTCCGTTCATCAGAGTTGACGATCCTACTCTTGCGAGTTCGTCAGCTTTTTCATTGCCTGCGATTCCTTTATGACCTGGTACCCACTCCAGTGTTACACTGTTCCGAGTCGCCAGTCTTCTAAGTTCTTCGCCGCATTCCCATACTAGCCGAGATGTCACCCTATAGCTCTGAAGTGCTTTAAGGGCGGCTTGGCTGTCGCTGTAGATCCTGATCTGCCTGTTGTTGTAGGCTCTCATACTGTTAGCCCTTGCACACGCAAGTATTGCATAAACCTCTGCTTGGAATACAGAGGCGTATTTTCCTAGCGAGACGATTCCTTCATATTTGCTCGTCTTGCTGTATATGCCCGCTCCGGTGCCGAGTTCATTTTTAGATCCGTCTGTATACCAGATCAGTTCATTCGCTCTACTAAGTGGTGGTGCGTTCTCTTTCTCAAGCTCCTTTCGATCTTTGATGACAATCTCGAAGTTCTTGCGAAAGATATATTTGGTAGTCATTTGGTCTGTTGGCATTTTGAAAATGTCATCACCCACCTGCCTTATCTCTGTGTGTCCTCTCCCATGTGCCACATCATGGTCTAGTGCTTTTTCCAGTCGGGTTAGTGCTGCCCTTGCTTCACACATTATGACATAATGTAGTGGAGGAAGGTCTAGCATTGTTTCCAGCGCCGCTGTAGGAGTAGTCCTCATTGCCCCTGTAATGCCAGTGCATGCAAGTCTTTGCACCTTGCTTAGTTTCAGCATAGCAGAGGATTGTCTGGTCTTTGGCCACCATACCAAAGATGCATATGTTATCCTGGGAATGACAACCATTTTGTATAGCCAGTGTATCATGCTGGGTCTTAGTCCCCATTTAATGCCGTAAGTACGTCTGGCGACCATGAAGGTCACCTCCGCTTTCTTGATCACGTGCTGGAGGTGTCGGTTCCAAGTTAAGCCTGGGTCTAGGATAACCCCAAGATATTTTACTTCATCCGACAGTCGTATTGGTTCACCTTGAAGCGTCAGAGGGCCAAGTCCTTCCCTTTTCCTTCTTCTGGTGAACGCAATTATCTGTGTTTTCGAAGGGCTAGTACGTAGCCCTTCTTTTACAGTCCAGCCTGTTACTACATTTAAAGCCATCTGGAGTCTGTCTCTGGTTGTACTGTTGTATTTACCTTGGAATAGAATTACCAGGTCGTCTGCATATCCTATGGTGTTAAATCCTCCTCTGTGTAGGGTTCTGATGAGCCCGTCCATGACCAGGTTCCACAGCAGCGGGGATAGTACTCCTCCCTGCGGACAGCCCCTGGTTGCACATACGGCCATTGTTTCCCCCATCAGAGTTGATTCTATGAGCCTGCTTCTGAGCATGCAGTCTATCCACCTGCAGCTCGTGGCATCGATCCCTAAATTCCTCGTCGCCTTAGCTATAGATTCATAGGAGGTGTTGTCAAAAGCTCCTTCTATATCAAGAAAGGCTGCCAGCAGCACCTCTTTGTTTTCCAGCACGTATTCAGCCCTTTTTATGAGTTGATGTAATGCTGTTTCGGTTGATTTTCCCTTTCTGTATGCATATTGATCTCGGTGTATTGGTCTTGTAGCCATTATAC